>JARPMJ010007332.1:17500-43916 GCA_033366665.1 Phoxinus dragarum | reverse complement strand
AAAACGACATATCCAGATACAAGCATTGTTAAAGGTGCAGTAAGCGATTTCTGAGAAACTTGAAATCACCAAAACAAACGCCTCTACCCATATTGATAGCTCCGCCCCCAAATTCACAAACACCTCCCCCATTATGAGTGGACACGCCCCTTATAGCTGATTGGCTACAAGTGTGTTGTGGCGCTTGGTCTGATCCACTTTTAAGAGTTTCTCACAAATCGCTTACTGCACCTTTAAAGGGAAAGTTTGCTTAAAAACCAAACCTGTCATGATTTATTCAAGCGTGCTGCGTAACACAAGAACGAACCTCATTGGTTCTCGCTAGGGATGTCAACGATTAATCGACGATCGATTAATTGTCGATAATACATTTAATCGATACAACTTCTCGAACATGGATTAAGCAGTTCATGCGCGCGCTGCTCAACCGCGAAACAAGCGAGCGCGTTTTGTTTGGGACCATTTTACACCTTCATTATGACTAAGTTTGTGTGTTCATTCGCAGCCTTTTGTTTTGAGCAAAATGTAAGTTATAATATTGTGTTTATTTTGCGTATGCCGATCTATATCTGAGTTATCTTATATCGGATGCATCCCTTGAATTAGCGCTGTAGTGCGCGTGATCAGCTTCAGCGCGCGGCTCAAACGGCACTGCACGACTAATAATGACTATCGGGAGGACTGTCATATTACATAACATTATAAAGAGAACAATATTGTAATAAAACTGTGCATTATGAGTTTAGTTGCCGTGTCGCGTTGCTCCAGGAAGAGCGCGTCCACAACATGATCATTCTGAATGAATGGCACGTAACTTAGTTCAAGTTCACTTGTGCATTCGCGTCATTTTGTGCAGAAATAATTTGTAATATTGTTTATTTTGTATATATCTGATGAATCTCATATAGGATGCGTTTCTTTGAGTTAAATAACGCGCTAGGGTGCTCCAGTTTAGCTATTCATTCAGCGCGCGCAGCTCAAGCAGAAATGCACGACTCATAATAACGATGAATAATTTGGGACTGACATGTTGCACAACATGAGAACACTATTGTATTAATGGTTGTGAATGCATTGGGTTTAGTTGCCGACCGTGTTCAGTGTGTTCAGCGAGAGCTCATCCACAGTCACACACTCTGCATCTGAGGCGGCGCTGGTGACACGTTGTATAGTAGTCATTATATTTGATAATTAATCAATGACATCGAAACATTCATCCATCGATCATGGGAATTTGTGAAAATTGACATCCCTAAACAACAATAAAACATCAATTGAGCAATATAACATGCATTTGTATTCAGTATATAAGCAATATTTATCTTTTTATGTTAAAGACACTATTGATACCGTGAGAAATTTACATTTTCAGGAAAATCGCCGCTTATCAGTTAATCGTTAATCGATCGATAAGGTCAATCAACTAATGATTAATGAATTAATCGATAATTTTAGTAAACATGTAAACATGTTTACGCTTCCGTTTACAACTAATGTGTGAGTTGATGAATGTTTATTTGTTTATAAAAGCCTACGTTAAATCTGTTCATCTTTTAAAGCCATCGAGTCTCTTTAGAACATTTGGTCTAAACCGATCAATATGGGTTAGTTTCACAATCTCATTATGAACTGTTCAAAGTGCCAGTTGCTGGAGGGACAGAAATCTCTTTTCATCTTTTATTTGTGTTCTGAAGATGAACAGAAGTCTGTGTTTGGAACGACATGAAGGTGAGTAATTATATGAAAGTATTTTCATTTTTGGGTGAACCCTTTTAGTATTGTAAAATAATCATGAATCAAAGCATACCCAGATAGCATACTATATCTGGGCCTCATCTATTACACATATGGCCCAGTTTTGGCAGCAGAAAAGGTCACATGGGCCACATCTGGGCCACACACAGCAAGCCACAACGCACACTAAACCCAGCTTGATGTGTGTGGGCCAGATGTGGCCCATGTGACCTTCTCCGCTGCCAAACTGGGCCACATGTGTAATAGATGAGGCCCAGATATAGTATGCTGCCTGGGTATGGAATGAGAAATGGAAAATTAGATTATGAAAACGCACATTTTCCCCCTCCTCCTCAGACTCGGTTTGAGGACACGCAACAGGAACGAGCGCAATTACAATATGAAAGCTGAGGAGACTTAGAGTAAGTTTATTTATCCGCGTTTTAATATGCTCTCATTCATATCGATTTTTAGATAGATACCGAGGCTTTTTAGGTTGTGTGGAATCTGCAATCTTACTCTGACCCAGTTTATTTGCCCGTTTCCAATACACTGTTTCCCGCCAACTGGCATCCCGGGCAGTGTTGCCAGATTGAGACGGTGATTCCCAGCCCAAAAGCTCACCAAAACCCGCCCACTCCAAGATAAAACCGCCCAAAATTTTACTACCAAAATAACGTGATATAATTTTATGGCCATGTCATTCAAGGTTGATAAGCACAATTTGTATATCCTTAAAACAAAATAACGATGATAAAATAAAAATTAAAATAAAAAAATTTCCCAGGAAAACGGATCAAAACAGGGCAATAATTAGGGAGAATTAGCAAATATGACTTTAAATGTCCAGGTGGACACTGTCAAAACGGCAATCAAGAAATTAACCGATGACTTTAACCCTCGGAACATTGCAGAACATAACGCAGAATTTAGCAGTCAAAACTGATCATTGTTGATTCAAACCTTTGTCAGCCGCTGTCAGGGACGAGAGTGCATGCAGTCTGGACGGTGTAGAAGTTGCAGATGTCTGGTTAGGCTAGTGTGCACATGACCATGGAAAGGAGTCGTCCCATATTCAATTTCAATTCAACTCATTCAACTGTGCTCTTCTCATCAGTTATTCACCATCGAGTCATCAACACCCACATGTGTACGTTTATAGAGTTGCTCACTATCTCACTCTTTACTGTAGATGCAACTTACTATGTTTCTTTGGCATTAGCGATCACTCGAATTTACAGCTACAAGTTATCGCGCTAAATCGCGTCTTCCTGCTGATCGCTTGTTGATTGGCTAAAAGTGCGTGCTCGTCGGTGACGTCACCACCAACGCCAGCTGACTCTGCTGCGCTGCATGTGTGTGTTGTAATGTCATGATGACTGATTTTATGGACTATGCACACTTTAGTTTAGTTTTTTAACCAATTAGACTTTAAAATGTAGATGTTTGAAACCCGCCGAACTGACCCCAAACCAGCCCAAATTTTGTCCACCCGCCCAAACCCTTTTTTACCCGCACAATCAAATTCAAAACCGCCCAATTGGGCGGGAACCCGCCCAATCTGGCAACACTGATCCCGGGGTGTCGAAGTACCATAGAGAGCCTAAGCCCCGCCCCTCCGCTTCCGGCTCACGGGACCTTATTTTGGAAAAAATCTGTATGGTAGTCAATGGCGAGAGACAACTTATCTTTTTATCCCGTCCGAACTGTGCCCTGAATTACACATATGATGTTTGTCAATTTAAAAGATAATTATGAAAGTCAAGAAAGTCGCAGTTTGTCATAAAACTGAAGAGTAACGTTTAGTTTAATGTGAAAATCGCTCATGAACTTCATCTCTCGTCTCGCACTATACGTCACCGTTGCTCGTGTGTGTGCAGTCTGGTACAACACACTCCGGCATCACGGCGTAACGTCACAATTATAACGTAAGACTATAGAAAACATGACAGACGTTAGCTTCAGTAAAGTTTAGCTTCAGTAAAGTTAGCTACAGTAAAGTTAGCTACAGTAAAGTTAGCTACAGTAAAGTTAGCTACAGTAAAGTTAGCTTCAGTAAAGTTAGCTACAGTAAAGTTAGCTTCAGTAAAGTTAGCTACAGTAAAGTTAGCTTCAGTAAAGTTAGCTACAGTAAAGTTAGCTTCAGTAAAGTTAGCTACAGTAAAGTTAGCTTCAGTAAAGTTAGCTACAGTAAAGTTAGCTACAGTAAAGTTAGCTTCAGTAAAGTTAGCTACAGTAAAGTTATTCAGTAAAGTTAGCTACAGTAAAGTTAGCTTCAGTAAAGTTAGCTACAGTAAAGTTAGCTACAGTAAAGTTAGCTACAGTAAAGTTAGCTTCAGTAAAGTTAGCTTCAGTAAAGTTAGCTACAGTAAAGTTAGCTTCAGTAAAGTTAGCTTCAGTAAAGTTAGCTACAGTAAAGTTAGCTTCAGTAAAGTTAGCTTCAGTAAAGTTAGCTACAGTAAAGTTAGCTACAGTAAAGTTAGCTTCAGTAAAGTTAGCTACAGTAAAGTTATTCAGTAAAGTTAGCTACAGTAAAGTTAGCTTCAGTAAAGTTAGCTACAGTAAAGTTAGCTACAGTAAAGTTAGCTACAGTAAAGTTAGCTTCAGTAAAGTTAGCTTCAGTAAAGTTAGCTACAGTAAAGTTAGCTACAGTAAAGTTAGCTTCAGTAAAGTTAGCTTCAGTAAAGTTAGCTACAGTAAAGTTAGCTACAGTAAAGTTAGCTTCAGTAAAGTTAGCTACAGTAAAGTTAGCTTCAGTAAAGTTAGCTACAGTAAAGTTAGCTTCAGTAAAGTTAGCTTCAGTAAAGTTAGCTTCATTCATTGAGTGAAAAGGTATGACGTCACATGTGTACCTTTTGGGTTTGTAGTCTTTGTAATTACGTATTTTCACAGTCGTATACCTCAACAGTTTTACATCAAACTGCGACTTTCTTGACTTTAAAATGTATCTTTTAAATTGACAAACATCATATGTAATTCAGGGCACAATTCAAAAATATTTGTTGTCTCTCGCCATTGATTACCCTACTAAACAATATTTTTCCGAAATAAGGTCCCATGGTGGTCCACCGGAAGGGGAGGGACTTAGGGTGAACTGGCAGTGGGCGGGGTCACACAGACCAAAACAAAAACAGACATTCCAACACAGAACGCATATTTCAAAGTAATATAGCTGGCTGTAGAAGTGTTTATCAGAGAAACGAGTATGTGAAGGCCTAAATATCTGCAAACATGTGGTATTTTTATGCTTTAGTAGAGTGAAAAAGTTACATACAGCACCTTTAAAGAGTGAAATGAGCAGAAGGCAGGGATGAGTCCCGCATCATGTTGAGTCTAAACAGTGTCGCGTGTGAACGGAAGTACCTCTCTGTCCGCCGGTGTTGACTTGTGTTCCCACTGAGCGCAGGCTCGACTGGTTCTGTCGGGCTGATCGCAGCTCGCTCTCGGTAAACTGCAGTTTGAGCATCAGCGTCTCGACCTCCATCTTCCGGCGCGTCATCTCCTGCTCCACCGCGCGACCCATCTCCAGCAGCGCGCATTTGGCGAAGCGCTCGAGGATCGACGCGAGCGTCGCGTGGATATCAGCCGACGCAGACATTACAGCCGCTTAATGGCGAATAACACAAGGCTATTGTTTTTTTATATAAAGACTATGGCGATTCCGAGCCTTTTCTCGCGCTGGGTTAATAGTCGAGCATGTACCAATGTTTACACAAATCTCACAAAAGAGATGACCAGTTCCCAGTGAAGTGACGTCACCGCTTGAAGGACCAATAGATGTCGGATGGTTTCGTTTCAATACATTAAAACTTAGTTTAGAAGCGCCATAGAAAAACGCACTGACCCGAATTACTGAGAAATACTGAAAAAGTTTTGGTTACGCTTTATTTTAAGGTGTCATTGTTACAGTATAATTATATATGTAAGTATTGGGTATTATTAAGTAACTATATGTGCTTACTATAGGCTTGGGGTAGGATTAGGTTGAGAGTTAGTTGCATGTAATTATGCATATTTACTCTTATTACTATGGTAAGTATGTAACAAGGACACTGTAAAATAAAGTGTTACCAAAGTTTTAATTCTAAATATTAATTTTCAACTGAGTATTAGTTACTTCTAGTGAATATAGAGAGGTAGCTAATCATTATCACATCAGTGTTTATTTTTGATGTAGTCTACAAGTCTTGCATCACATGACAACTTTGTTGTTTATAATAAACATTTTGTGCAGAATTTAAGAAATTGTCAGACTTACCATTCTGAAACCTGACATATATCTGAATACGAGTAAAAACAGCAAAACATACACCATATATTTATAGTGAAAATACTAATTTATTGAAATTAAATGCATTGCGTGTTTAATGTATACAACAACAGAAATTAAAATACATAAAACAATTTCCTGTCTATACAGATTGTCTTGTTCTTAATCAAGCCGTTGTGTTCGGTCTTTATGTATTTGTCCTTGAATGCATTAGCATTTATAACACAATGACCACAACATTAAACCATTTATAACACAATGACCACAACATTAAACCAGTAAGGGTGAAAATGAACACCGCTGACATCAGATAAAGTTAATATGGTAACACTTTACAATAAGATCTCATTAATCAACATTGGTTAAAACAATAACATGAACTATCAATATATTCTTACAGCATTTATGATAGTTCACAGTGCATTAACTAATGTTAACAAATACACATTTTGATCCTAAAAATGTAAATGTTCAAATTAACATGAACTAAGATTAATACAGGGTTCAGAAGAGTTTATCATTGTTAGTTCATGAAACTACTTTATAGTAAAGTGTTACCATTAATATTCATAAGGGTGACTGAGTTTATTTTGTATGAATACTGAGATTTAGACGAAGACTTGAATGATTTGAGATACATAAGCTATATATATATAAGCTATACACACCCCCATATATTTTATCATAAAAAAATTTGTAGCCTATATTGAAAAAGAATATCAAAATATTGAAAAAGAGTATAAAAGTCTTGGTACATACATAACTTTCCTTTCTTTGCACATAATATTTTACACTACACGATCATGTTATGGAAGCTTGTTGGTCACGGAGTAAAAAATGTAATTGCGATGTAGATATAAACTTTATTTTAAGGTGTCTTTGTTACACTGTAATTATACATTTAAGTATTGGGTAATATTAAGTAACTACATTTACTTACTATAGGGTAATGGTTAGGATGAGGGTCAGTTGCATGTAACGTAATTTATAGTTATTACTATATTAACAACATGTAACAAGGACACCGTAACGAAGTGCCAGGTTAGGATCAGGGTTTGGTTTAGTTGCATGTATTACGTATAATTTATAGTATCAACATGTAACAAGAACACTGTAACAAAGTGTTACCAAACTCACAATTGCGAGTTATAAAGTCCAAATTGCAAAATGCAATTTTTAATCCGTGACGGAAACGAGGTTCCGCTTTAGCTGGTGAGTTAGTCAGTTTTCCCCGTCTCTCCTGCTGTCTCTGTCCCAGTGAGCGCCGGAGAGCCGGTCCGTGTTCTCCCTCTCTCTGCTCCTCTTCACCGTGGCGCGAGCGACGGCTTCATCGAAACACATGCTGACGCCGCTGTTCCTCTTCTCTCTCTCCGTCTCCCTGTGCAGATCTTTCCTCCGGTCCACCGCTCCGTCCCAGCTCCCCGGCCGCTCTCTCGGGCCCTCGTCCTCCTCGCTCGGCGGCTCCTCCGCTGCTCTATCCCCGCGCGGTCCGTCCGTCAGCGGCGTGTGTCGGTGCTCGAACTGCTGCCTGAGCGCGAAGGCCGTGAGCCGGGAGGGTTGAGGTTTGGGTGGGACGACGGGAACCAAGCGTTTGGGAGCCGTCGATGAGATGCTTTCGGTTTCTTCCCGCTGGATCTCTTCTGCTTCAGGATCATCTCTGCCTTCTCTTCCTTCAACTGTCTCCTCAGTGTTTACCTCAACAACACCTTCTGTTTTTACCTTCACCTCCTCAGTGTTTACCTCAACAACACCTTCTGTTTGTACCTTCACGTCCTCAGTGTTTACCTCAACAACACCTTCTGTTTGTACCTTCACCTCCTCAATGTTTACCTCAACAACACCTTCGGTTTGTACCTTCACCTCCTCCTCTGTGTTTCGGTCAAGGCTTTCCACTGAATCTTCCTTTCTCTCTTCTCCTCCTCCTTCTTTTACAGATTCAACCTTTGAATGTTCCTCTTCTTCCTCACATTCTCCACTATTTCCCACTAACTCTTCCTTTCTTTCATCTTCTCCTTCTTTTACAAGTTCATCCTTTGAATTTTCCTCCTCTTCCTCACATTCTCCACTATTTAACACTAAATCTTTTCTTTCATCTTGTTCTCCTTCTTTTACAGATTCAACCCTTTGAATTTTCCTCTTCTTCATCACATTTTCCACTATTTTCCACTAAATCTTCCTTTCTTTCATCTTTTTCTCCTTTTACAGATTCAACCTTTGAATTTTCCTCCTCTTCCTCACATTCTCCACTATTTAACACTAAATATTTTCTTTCGTCTTCTACTTTTACAAGTTCATCCTTTGAATTTTCCTCTTCTTCCTCACATTCTCCAATATTTTCCACTGAATCGTCCTTTATTTCATCCTGTTCTCCTTCTTTTACAAATTCAACCTTTGAATTTTCCTCTTCTTCATCCCATTTTCCACTATTTTTCAGTATATCTTCATTTCTCTCATCCTGTTCTCCTTCTTTAACAGATTCAACCTTTAAATTTTCCTCTTCTTCCTCACATTTTTCAATATTTTCCACTAAATCTTCCTTTCTTTCATCCTGTTCTCCTTCTTTTACATATTCAACCTTTGAATTTTCCTCTTTCTCCTCGCCACTATTTCCCTCCAAATATTTGTTTGTTTCAGTCGCGCTCACTTCTTCCTCATCTCTAGATTCTTCCACTGATCCAGTCCTTGCATCTTCCTCATCATCAGGACACTTTCCTCCCTCGGTCTCTGTGTTGTTGATGCTGTTCTCACACTCTTCCTCACTCTTCTCATCCTCCATCTCTCGCTCGCTCATCATCGATGGTTGATCTTGAGGAGCCAGTGAGATGCTGTCGACAACAGTGAGCTCATTGATCATCACCTCACTGTTACCATGGTAACCGGCAACATCCGCACCTGGAAGGTCATTGGTCTCAGTTTTTTTGGGCTCTGGTGAAGAAGGTATCGAGTCCGGTCCGAAATATGTGTCCTCGTCACTGCCTTCATCTTCCCTTCTGTACACAAGCAAAAGGTGTAAAATATTACAGTAACACTTTATTTTACAGTGTCCTAGTTACCTATGTTACATGTACTTACCATAGTAATAACAGTAAATATGCACAATTACATGCAACTATAATCCTAACCTAACCCTATAGTAAGTACATGTTGTTAAATAATATTACTCAGTACTAAAATATAATGATTACACTGTAACTACTAAAGTGTAACCAATATTACACAAGCACTACACATTTTATGTTGTTCCAACTCAACATAAAAAGTATTTGTATCTTGAAATGGAGACTAGCGGTTGAGATTATAAATGCATATGCTTCAGGTACTTACATCAACGTGTGTTTCTCATTCCCAGCATCCTCTTCTTTCTGGTTTTCATCCGTCTTTAATACACCTGAACTGAGATGAAGAGCGTTTTCACTATTGTCTGTCAATGTAGGCGCGGTGGGAATCACGTCTTCCGATTGGTCGGCATCTTTACTGTTCTCTGGAGGAAGTACGTTTTGCATCCCATCTAAGCATTCTGATTGGTTACTGCAGTGAACCGCTACATCGCTGCTCGTAGGAGCGTCAACAGGGGTTTCTGGACCCGACCAAGAGAGACCCTGAAAACACCGGCTGGATGGGAGACTGTGACAAAACATGTCCTCATATTCAGACCCTTTATCAGACTCCTCATCATCATCCTCGTCAGCAGGGCTGTAGTCGTCGTCTGATGATAACGACAGAGCTGGTATTAAGAGGCTGGACTTATAAGGCAGGCTGTGTGATTTCCCAGGAATAAGCCTGTGTGTGAACGATGGGCAGCTGATTTTGTCTGCCGGAGTTTCAGAGTCATTAGTACAGTTTTTGCAATGCGCATGAAACGGCCTGATTATCCTGGTTTTGATCTTCCTCTTCCTCGTATTCCATTTCAAAACAAGGGGCTTCGACTGAAAACTCAACCTGGCAAACAGAGAGAAAGCGATATATAATATATAAAATATAAAAATCTGTAAATATATAACATGTGTACGTAGTAATGTGAAAAAGAAAGGACACTTTTGAATTCCATGCTTTTACATATCGGAGCATAATAAAAATAATCTGGTCTTTAGCAGGTCTTAAAATTAGGTAAATACAACCTCAGATGAACAACAACACATGACATATCACACTTTGTCATTATTTATTTAACAAAAATAAAGCCAAAATGAAGAAGCCATGAGTGACAAACTAAGTGGGGGTGCAGTGGTGTAAAGCGTGGGATGCAGTGGTGTAAAGCGTGGGATGCAGTGGAGTAAAGCGTGGGATGCAGTGGAGTAAAGCGTGGATGTAGTGGTGTACCTTGTGTACCTTCTGTACACAAACAAAAGATGTAAAATATTACAGTAACACTTTATTTTACAGTGTCCTAGTTAAAGTGTGGGGTGCAGTGGTGTAAAGCGTGGGATGCAGTGGTGTAAAGCGTGGGATGCAGTGGTGTAAAGCGTGGGATGCAGTGGTGTACCTTGTGTACCTTCTGTACACAAACAAAAGATGTAAAATATTACAGTAACACTTTATTTTACAGTGTCCTAGTTAAAGTGTGGGGTGCAGTGGTGTAAAGCGTGGGATGCAGTGGTGTAAAGCGTGGGATGCAGTGGTGTAAAGCGTGGGATGCAGTGGTGTAAAGCGTGGGATGCAGTGGTGTAAAGCGTGGGATGCAGTGGTGTAAAGCGTGGGGTGCAGTGGTGTAAAGCGTGGGGTGCAGTGGTGTAAAGCGTGGGGTGCAGTGGTGTAAAGCGTGGATGCAGTGGTGTAAAGCGTGGGATGCAGTGGTGTAAAGCGTGGGATGCAGTGGTGTAAAGCGTGGGATGCAGTGGTGTAAAGCGTGGGATGCAGTGGTGTAAAGCGTGGGATGCAGTGGTGTAAAGCGTGGGGTGCAGTGGTGTAAAGCGTGGGTTGCAGTGGTGTAAAGCGTGGGGTGCAGTGGTGTAAAGCGTGGGGTACAGTGGTGTAAAGCGTGGGATGCAGTGGTGTAAAGCCTGGGATGCAGTGGTGTAAAGCGCGGGGTGCAGTGGTGTAAAGCGCGGGGTGCAGTGGTGTAAAGCGCGGGGTGCAGTGGTGTAAAGCGCGGGGTGCAGTGGTGTAAAGCGCGGGGTGCAGTGGTGTAAAGCGCGGGGTGCAGTGGTGTAAAGCGCAGGGTGCAGTGGTGTAAAGCGCGGGGTGCAGTGGTGTAAAGCCTGAGATGCAGTGGTGTAAAGCGCGGGGTGCAGTGGTGTAAAGCGCGGGGTGCAGTGGTGTAAAGCGCGGGGTGCAGTGGTGTAAAGCGCGGGGTGCAGTGGTGTAAAGCGCGGGGTGCAGTGGTGTAAAGCCTGGGATGCAGTGGTGTAAAGCGTGGGATGCAGTGGTGTAAAGTGTGGGATGCAGTGGTGTAAAGCGTGGGATGCAGTGGTGTAAAGCGTGGGATGCAGTGGTGTAAAGCGTGGGGTGCAGTGGTGTAAAGCGCGGGGTGCAGTGGTGTAAAGCGCGGGGTGCAGTGGTGTAAAGCGTGGGGTGCAGTGGTGTAAAGCGTGGGATGCAGTGGTGTAAAGCGTGGGATGCAGTGGTGTAAAGCGTGGGATGCAGTGGTGTAAAGCGCGGGGTGCAGTGGTGTAAAGCGTGGGATGCAGTGGTGTAAAGCGTGGGATGCAGTGGTGTAAAGCGTGGGATGCAGTGGTGTAAAGCGTGGGATGCAGTGGTGTAAAGCGTGGGATGCAGTGGTGTAAAGCGTGGGATGCAGTGGTGTAAAGTGTGGGATGCAGTGGTGTAAAGTGTGGGATGCAGTGGTGTAAAGAGTGGGATGCAGTGGTGTAAAGCGTGGGATGCAGTGGAGTAAAGCGTGAGATGCAGTGGTGTAAAGCGTGGGATGCAGTGGTGTAAAGCGTGGGATGCAGTGGTGTAAAGCGTGGGATGCAGTGGTGTAAAGCGTGGGATGCAGTGGTGTAAAGCGTGGGATGCAGTGGTGTAAAGCGTGAGATGCAGTGGTGTAAAGCGTGAGATGCAGTGGTGTAAAGCGCGGGATGCAGTGGTGTAAAGCCTGGGATGCAGTGGTGTAAAGCGTGGGATGCAGTGGTGTAAAGTGTGGGGTGCAGTGCTGTAAAGCGTGAGATGCAGTGGAGTAAAGCGTGGGATGCAGTGGTGTAAAGCGTGGGGTGCAGTGGTGTAAAGCGTGGGGTGCAGTGGTGTAAAGCGTGGGATGCAGTGGTGTAAAGCGTGGGATGCAGTGGTGTAAAGCGTGAGATGCAGTGGTGTAAAGCGTGGGATGCAGTGGAGTAAAGCGTGAGATGCAGTGGAGTAAAGCGTGGGATGCAGTGGTGTAAAGCGTGGGATGCAGTGGTGTAAAGCGTGAGATGCAGTGGAGTAAAGCGTGGGATGCAGTGGTGTAAAGCGTGAGATGCAGTGGTGTAAAGCGTGGGATGCAGTGGTGTAAAGCGTGGGATGCAGTGGTGTAAAGCGTGGGATGCAGTGGTGTAAAGCGTGAGATGCAGTGGTGTAAAGCGTGGGATGCAGTGGTGTAAAGCGTGAGATGCAGTGGTGTAAAGCGTGGGATGCAGTGGTGTAAAGCGTGGGATGCAGTGGTGTAAAGCGTGGGATGCAGTGGTGTAAAGCGTGAGATGCAGTGGTGTAAAGCGTGGGATGCAGTGGTGTAAAGCGTGGGATGCAGTGGTGTAAAGCGTGGGATGCAGTGGTGTAAAGCGTGGGATGCAGTGGAGTAAAGCGTGGGATGCAGTGGTGTAAAGCGTGAGATGCAGTGGTGTAAAGCGCGGGATGCAGTGGTGTAAAGAGTGAGATGCAGTGGTGTAAAGCCTGAGATGCAGTGGTGTAAAGAGTGGGATGCAGTGGTGTAAAGCCTGGGGTGCAGTTGTGTAAAGCGTGGGATGCAGTGGTGTAAAGCGCGGGGTGCAGTGTTGTAAAGCGTGGGATGCAGTGGTGTAAAGCGTGGGATGCAGTGGTGTAAAGCGTGGGATGCAGTGGTGTAAAGCGTGAGATGCAGTGGTGTAAAGCGCGGGGTGCAGTGTTGTAAAGCGTGGGATGCAGTGGTGTAAAGCGTGGGATGCAGTGGTGTAAAGCGTGGATGCAGTGGTGTAAAGCGCGGGGTGCAGTGTTGTAAAGCGTGGGATGCAGTGGTGTAAAGCGTGGGATGCAGTGGTGTAAAGCGTGGGATGCAGTGGTGTAAAGCGTGGGATGCAGTGGTGTAAAGCGTGGGATGCAGTGGTGTAAAGCGTGGGATGCAGTGGTGTAAAGCGCGGGGTGCAGTGTTGTAAAGCGTGGGATGCAGTGGTGTAAAGCGTGGGATGCAGTGGTGTAAAGCGCGGGGTGCAGTGGTGTAAAGCGTGGGATGCAGTGGTGTAAAGCGTGGGATGCAGTGGTGTAAAGCGTGGGATGCAGTGGTGTAAAGCGTGGGATGCAGTGTTGTAAAGCGTGGGATGCAGTGGTGTAAAGCGTGGGATGCAGTGGTGTAAAGCGTGGGATGCAGTGGTGTAAAGCGTGGGATGCAGTGGTGTAAAGCGTGGGATGCAGTGGTGTAAAGCGTGGGATGCAGTGGTGTAAAGCGTGGGATGCAGTGGTGTAAAGTGTGGGATGCAGTGGAGTAAAGCGTGGGATGCAGTGGTGTAAAGCGTGGGATGCAGTGGTGTAAAGCGTGGGATGCAGTGGTGTAAAGCGTGGGATGCAGTGGTGTAAAGCGTGAGATGCAGTGGTGTAAAGCGTGAGATGCAGTGGTGTGCAATTCCCATAAACACACTCCTAAACCTAATGGAAAGCCGTCCCAGAAGAGTTGAAGCTGTTATAGCTGCAAAGGGTGGAGCTACTCCATATTAAACCCTACAGATTAAGAATGGGATGTCTTTAAAGTTCAAGTGCATGTAAAGGCAGATGTCCCAAAACTTTTTCGCAATATAGTGTAATTCGAATTTTGCTAATATTTAAGAAAGAAATTCTAATTTAGCCTTTCAGTCATTTTGACAGCACTACTCAAGAGTCAAATGTGAGGCAGACCGTCCGACAGCTAAAGCTTGGCTGAAAGTCGGTCATGCAACAGGACAATGATCCCAAGAACACTAAAAAAATCTATAACGGCTGAGAAAGAATGTGTTGCACCGGCCCAGACAATCTGAGGTTGTATTTACTTAATTTTAAGACCTGCAAAAGACCAGATGATTTTTATTATGTTCTGATACGTAATACCACAGAATTCAATGGAGAGCAGCTGTGCTGCTCATGTAGACAGCAGACGCTCACTAGAGAGTGGACAAGCAGCAATGAGACGTATACACACCTGGTTTGAAGCACAGTTGTCCATCGAGTCCAGGAACCCAAACGCCTCCTGTAGATCCATCGGAAGGTCCTGGTCTGGAAACTCCATGTCCTCGTAGAAGCGTGGACTGACCGGCTCTGGAGGAGGTTTCCTCTCATCTCTGTGGGAAAAAACATTCACATCTACCATCATGTTCTATCACACACTATTTCATGTAATGAGGAGTCAACATCTCGTTTCTATTTGGAAATTATTTAAAGGGCTAGACCCTTGTATTAGTCTAGACCCGCCCTGAGTTATCTGTACACAGGCCCCGCCCATGACTGTTGACTGACACTGTTGTATCGTATTAGCATAGCTCCGCCCTGAGTGAGCTGTACACAGTCTGCCAGTGTTTTCGAAGCCGGAGCAGCTGTAGACAAGAATGTCTCCTAAGCAATTGAGCTGTTTTGTTATAAGATGTAAGAATGAACATAGCAGTCTTCACTTTAAGGGACTTGATTTTAAAAAACTGAGGAAGAACAATATTTTGCTTTTTTTGCAATTTACTATAAAAACACTGCAAAACTAAATTGTGAAATCAATTCAGTGGCTGATAATCAGAATATTACCCATGTAATCCTCATCCGGGGCTTCCTCTCTGACTTCTGGCACTGGATCTTCTTCCTTCTTCACCGACTCTTGATTCATACTCTGATCTTCTTTGTCCCGCGGTGCGTCTCCTTCTTCTGGCACAGTTTCTTCCTTAATATCCTCCATATTCTTCCCACAATTCATGTGACCTTCTTCTAGGCAACCACTGGTTTCTTTTTTACTCTCGTCGTGAACATCATCATGTTTGCTCCCATCGGTGCTCTTAACGTCCTCGTCTCCCTCCGCGGTTTGCTCTCTCTCGTTCCAGCCGCCGTGTAACACACCCAGAGCCAGTCCAGATGTGATGTGAAGCGGGACGGTCACGGAAAAAGGCCCGGAGATGTGGATCCCGGCGCGCCGGTCCGCTTTGCTGGTCATTCCTGGCGATCGGGACACGCCCGGCGACGCCCCCTCGGCCCCGTTGGCGACGCCCCCAGAGTCCAGACGACTGTACGTTCCCGGAGTCCCTCCGCTCACCATACTGACCTGAGCTCAAAACATGGAGATTGACATTTTTTCATTTCCTGGCTGCTAATGTTAATGTGATGATGTGAATATGTAATATTTCTTGTTCTCATGGCATTAAATTAATAATAATAATAAAAATAAAAAAACATACTGACCTGTGCTCCACCCGTCCTCCTGTACGTCACCGCGTATCCACTGGACACGCCCCCTCCGGCCGAAGCCACGCCCCCTCCGGCAGAAGCCACGCCCTCTGAGCTGCCCGAGGCCGAGGGCAAAAGCAGAGGAGGAAGATGAGCTGGAGGATGTTTCGAATCTGAGAGACATGAAAGCAAACATGCAGACGATGCTTCATTATTACACTAACCGTCGGATCGGTGCGATTTTTAATGTTTTTAAAAGAGTCTCTCCTGCATTTATCTGATCAAAAATACAGTAAAAATTGTGAAGTATTATTCCGATGTAAAACAGCGGTTTTCTGTGCGAATATATAGTAAAGTGTAATTTATTCATCAAAGAATCCTGAAATAAAAATGTAAATAGTTGTTTTCAACACTGATAATAATCATAAATGTGTCTTGAGCATCAGATCATCATATTATTCTGATTTCACTTTACTGTATATTCACATAGAGAACTGATGATTTACATTACAATAATATTTCACTGTTTTTACCGTATTTTTGTTGTATTTTTAATCAAATAAATGCAGCCTTGGTGAGTAAATCCCTCTTTTAAAAACATGAATGTCCCGATCCCAAACGTTTGACTTGTAGTGTATATATGAGTTCTTGTTTAATGAATGATCCACACACACACACACACACACACACACACACACAGGAGATGATGTGTGATCGAGCTCCTCGTACCTTCTGCCGGGAACGGGCCGGAGCTCAGAGAGTCCATGCTCTTGGCGGGCCTCAGCGTCGCCGTCTCTTTGTCTGTGTGTGGAGATCAAGAGGAGACGAGGAGGAACGGGAGCGTTAGACGGAGAGAGGAAGGGTTATCTGACGGCTTTAGTCCTGATTCCTACAGATACTGACACATTAACTCCAGGACTAGTTTTTTTGGTTTTCAAAGACGACAATCAGACATCTCACTAATCAAACAATATCTTTAAATTCTACAAAAAGGTGAATAGATAAATTAAAAATAAACCAATAAAACAAAATGATACAATAAAGTGCCGCAGAAGCAATGACTGGGAACTGTAACCACTGAAAAGAGACGATGATAAAGATATCGCTTTCCTTAATCAAACAGTATTTTTCCCCCTCATGAATATATGATTGACTTGAAGAATTAATTAATTTATATGAAAATAAATGTATATTTATAATATCATGCTCACAGCCATAAAAACGGCTCTATATCAGACGGGCTGCAGCGTTAATGTTGCATGAAAAGATTGTTTTATCGATTAAATTAAACACTAACTTCACATATATTGTCTTTCGATAATTCAAGCACTTTTCAAGGGTTTTCCAGGACTTACAAAACGTCAAATTCAAGCACTTTTGCACAAACCCTGTGGAAAACACATCTGCCGTTCTGCAGTTCTGCACTCGTACCTTTAGGACAGTATTTGCTCTTCTTGCGGGGATCGTGGAGTCGCCCGCCCAAATTAAAGATGGACTTCCACTTCCTTCCTTGAGGGATCCCTTCCTCCTGAAACACACACACACACACACACACACACAGCCTCAGTATATAACTATATATTATCCTCAAAGTCATGGTTATTTAATTTTTATGCATCTTTGGGGTTACGGTTCTCAACTCTCTGGATGTGAGCGAATCCTAATCTCACATACTTTATAGTAGTGATGCTACACTTGGGTTAATAAAAAAACAAAAAAAACATGAAATTAAATTAAATAGAAAATAAAATTGATTGGGGATGCACTAATGTTAATCTCACAAACTCTATAGCAGTGATGCTACACTTGGGTTTAATAAAATAAAATAATAACAAATTAAAAATTGTAAAAAATAACATGAAAAAATAAATAATAAATAAATAAAATAAAAATAACATGAAATTAAATGGAAAATAAACTTGATTGGGGATGCATAAAATAAATATAGCATGAAATTAAATAATAATAAAATGAATGAATTAAAATATATATATATATATATGTGTAAATATATAAAAAATAAAAAAGGTGCCGTTCCTCTTTTGGAGCACTATAGATATATAGATATACTAGATGGCCACAGCAAACTTCATGTTAAAACCACTTTAAATGGTTTGAGTGTGGAAAGCATCGATACTCCACAAAGCTTCCTTTCACATCACTGCTCAATAATAAAGATATCACGATGCGGTGTCCGTGCCGCCGGTCTTACTTGTCGGTGCCGTCGATGATGGCGTGGTACGAGCGCATGGCTGGAGGCCCGTCCCCGGGGCTGAGGTTCCCCGGACAGTGCAGAGGGAGAGATTTGAAGAAATGATCGTCGTGACCGGACAGAATCGAGGGCGATGGAAGAGACTTCCGGCGCTCCACAGTCAGTCCTGTGTTAAACCATCAATCTGTCATTCACAGCGCACTAAACTCAGGATCTTCCTCAGCGTTTCCCAGCACTGATATATCAACATTCTCAAATCAAGACACATCTACTGGACAAGAAGCAAAAGCACTGAAGATATTAAGACAAAAATGTATGAAAATAAAGTGAGTTTGTGCTTTAAACAAGAACAAATATCTACAAATGGAGTCAGAAAAATGGCAGATTGTGTTCTTGTTTTAAACACAAACTCTTCATTTTCATACATTTTTCTGATTTTTTTCTTCTCCAGTAAATGTATCTTGATTTAAGAGTAGCCTATATATATAACTTGTATAACTATCAGAAAAAAATAATTCTAAATAAGGAGAGTGACATCTCTCTCGTCTCTGATGATGTGGGCGGGGCTATAACCTGTCACTCACATGAGACGAGCCAATAGCAAACCACAACCATCCAATCATTCCTCACAGACACGATCAAGCCCCCGCCCACATGTGTTCTTGTTCCTGAAGCGCTTCACTCGAAATACGACACAATAGAGGAAAGAAGACCGATCAGGCTGACTTTAAGACAGATTAAAGATTAAATACCTGTTCCCGGGAAGAGCTCGGCCACATGAGTGAGGATGAACTCGACCACGATGGACTGAACCCGGACCTCCATGAACGCCGCCGTCCCGTTGAAACCCGTCGACTCGATGTCCTTCGACCTGCAGATAATCATCAACAGCAAGTTAACACACTCACAACACCAATACACACTTACAACACCAATACACACTCACAACACCAATACACACTACAACACCAATACACACTTACAACACCATACACACTCACAACACCAAACACACTCACAACACCAATACCCACTTACAACACCAATACACACTTACAACACCAATACACACTTACAACCACCCAATACACACCTCACACCCAATACACACTCCCAACACCAATACACACCACAACACCAATACACACTTACAACACCAATACACACTCACAACACCAATACACACTCACAACACCAATACACACCCACAACACCAATACACACTCACCAACACCAATACCACACTCACAACACCAATACACACTTACAACACCATACACACTTACAACACCCATACACACTCACACCACCAATACACACTACAACACCAATACACACTCACACACCAATACACACTCACAACACCAATACACACTACAACACCATTACACACTTCAACACCAATACCCCTCACAACACCAATACACACTTACAACACCATACACACTCACAACACCAATACACACTCACAACACCAATACACACTCACACACCAATACACACTACAACACCAATACACACTCACAACACCAATACACACTACAACACCAATACACACTCACAACACCAATACACACTTACAACACCAATACACACTCACAACACCAATACACACTTACAACACCAATACACACTCACAACACCAATACACGCGCACAACACCAATACACACTTACAACACCAATACACACTTACAACACCAATACACACTCACAACACCAATACACACTCACAACACCAATACACACTTACAACACCAATACACACTCCAACACCAATACACACTTACAACACCAATACACACTCACACACCAATACACACACAACACCACACCACCCACAACACCAATACACACTTACACACCAATACACACTCACAACACCAATACACACTCACAACACCAATACACACTTACAACACCAATACACACTCACAACACCAATACACACTTACAACACCAATACACACTCACAACACCAATACACACTACAACACCAATACACACTCACAACACCAATACTCACTTACAACACCAATACACACTCACAACACCAATACACACTCACAACACCAATACACACTTACAACACCAATACACACTCACACACCAATACACACTTACAACACCAATACACACTCACAACACCAATACACACTTACAACACCAATACACACTCACAACACCAATACACGCGCACAACACCAATACACACTTACAACACCAATACACACTTACAACACCAATACACACTCACAACACCAATACACACTCACAACACAATACACACTACAACACCAATACACACTTACAACACCAATACACACTTCAACACCAATACACACTCACAACACCAATACACACTCACAACACCAATACACACTCACAACACCAATACACACTTACAACACCAATACACACTTACAACACCAATACACACTCACAACACCAATACACACTTACAACACCAATACACACTCACAACACCAATCCACACTCACAACACCATACACACTTACAACACCAATACACACTCACAACACCAATCCACACTCACAACACCAATACACACTACAACACCAATACACACTCACAACACCAATCCACACTCACAACACCAATACACACTTACAACACCAATACACACTCACAACACCAATACACACTCACAACACCAATACACACTTACAACACCATACACACTTACAACACCAATACACACTTACAACACCAATACACACTCACAACACCAATACACACTTACAACACCAATACACACTCACAACACCAATACCACTTACAACACCAATAAACAATTACAACACCAATACACACTCACAACACCAATACACACTTACAACACCAATACACACTTACAACACCAATACACACTTACAACACCAATACACACTCACAACACCAATACACACTCACAACACCAATACACACTTACAACACCAATACACACTCACAACACCTATACACACTTACAACACCAATACACACTCACAACACCTATACACACTCACAACACCAATTTTGCTTGTATTGTTCTCTCTTGTAAGTCGCTTTGGATAAAAGCGTCTGCTAAATGAATACATGTAAGTAGGTGGATTGAAACACGCTAGTGTATACCTCAGTCTAAGAACACTACAGTTCTGGTAACATACTGATAGAATGAGCTGTGAGTCACACGTATTAATGCAGTTTAGATGTGAAAGAATGACTGATACCTGAGGAGGTTTGGGGCCCACACAATGGCCAGGTTTCTGGAGTGCATGTTGGTCTCGGATGCAAACGTGGGACATTTTGACCAGATGACGCATCAAATATTCAGAGTTCTAGAAGACAGCGAGTGTTAAAGAAACTCAAGGGAATTTTATTCTGATTTATTCTGCCAAGCTCAAGAAAAGAACAAGAACACCATAAAAGTATGATGATTAAAACTGAAGATTGTCTTTTCCATGTCTATATATGACCTGTGCACTACATTACACTCCTCAAGTTGGTATTCTCTTAAAATAATCGTTCAAAAAGTGGGTTTTCGCAGCGATGCCATAGAAGAACAGTTTCAGTTCCTCAAAGTACCATTTCAGTGGATCTTAAAGGGCTAGGTCACAGAAAATGTTCATCTTCGAAACAAATTAAGATGTTTTACATGAAATCCAAGAGATTTCTGTTCCTCCGTTAACAGCTACGCAACTAACATTTATGCTTCAAAAAGTTCATAAACAGATTAATAGACAGTAAAACTAACCCATGCACTGCAAAAAAATGCTTTTTTTATTTAGTATTTTTTGTCTCGTTTCCAGTCCAAATATCTAAAAATTATTATATCAAGAAGCATTTACTTACAGAAGCCCAAGATTAAAGTCGAAACATTACGAGATTAAAGTCGAAACATTACGAGAATAAAGTCGAAACATTTCGAGATTAAAGTCGAAACATTACGAGATTAAAGTCGAAACATTTCGAGATTAAAGTCGAAACATTACGAGATTAAAGTCGAAACATTTCGAGATTAAAGTCGAAACATTTTGAGATTAAAGTCGAAACATTACGAGATTAAAGTCGAAACATTTTGAGATTAAAGTCGAAACATTACGAGAATAAGTCGAAACATTACGAGATTAAAGTCGAAACATTTCGAGATTAAAGTCGAAACATTACGAGATTAAAGTCGAAACATTACGAGATAAAGTCGAAACATTTCGAGATTAAAGTCGAAACATTTTGAGATTAAAGTCGAAACATTTTGAGATTAAAGTCGAAACATTTTGAGATTAAAGTCGAAACATTTTGAGATTAAAGTCGAAACATTTCGAGATTAAAGTCGAAACATTACGAGATTAAAGTCGAAACATTACGAGATTAAAGTCGAAACATTTACGAGATTAAAGTCGAAACATTACGAGATTAAAGTCGAAACATTTTGAGATTAAAGTCGAAACATTTTGAGATTAAAGTCGAAACACTACGAGATTAAAGTCGAAACATTTCGAGATTAAAGTCGAAACATTACGAGAATAAAGTCGAAACATTTCGAGATTAAGTCGAAACATTACGAGATTAAAGTCGAAACATTTCGAGATTAAAGTCGAAACATTACGAGATTAAAGTCGAAACATTTTGAGATTAAAGTCGAAACATTTTGAGATTAAAGTCGAAACATTTCGAGATTAAAGTCGAAACATTACGAGATTAAAGTCGAAACATTACGAGATTAAAGTCGAAACATTACGAGATTAAAGTCGAAACATTACGAGATTAAAGTCGAAACATTTTGAGATTAAAGTCGAAACATTTTGAGATTAAAGTCGAAACACTACGAGATTAAAGTCGAAACATTTTGAGATTAAAGTCGAAACATTACGAGATTAAAGTCGAAACATTTTGAGATTAAAGTCGAAACATTTCGAGATTAAAGTCGAAACATTTCGAGATTAAAGTCGAAACATTTTGAGATTAAAGTCGAAACATTACGAGATTAAAGTCGAAACATTTTGAGATTAAAGTCGAAACATTACGAGATTAAAGTCGAAACATTTCGAGATTAAAGTCGAAACATTTTGAGATTAAAGTCGAAACATTACGAGATTAAAGTCGAAACATTTCGAGATTAAAGTCGAAACATTACGAGATTAAAGTCGAAACATTTCGAGATTAAAGTCGAAACATTTTGAGACTAAAGTCGAAACATTACGAGATTAAAGTCGAAACATTTCGAGATTAAAGTCGAAACATTACGAGATTAAAGTCGAAACATTTCGAGATTAAAGTCGAAACATTTTGAGATTAAAGTCGAAACATTACGAGATTAAAGTCGAAACATTTTGAGATTAAAGTCGAAACATTACGAGAATAAAGTCGAAACATTACGAGATTAAAGTCGAAACATTACGAGATTAAAGTCGAAACATTACGAGATTAAAGTCGAAACATTACGAGATTAAAGTCGAAACATTACGAGAATAAAGTCGAAACATTTTGAGATTAAAGTCGAAACATTTCGAGATTAAAGTCGAAACATTACGAGATTAAAGTCGAAACATTACGAGATTAAAGTCGAAACATTTCGAGATTAAAGTCGAAACATTACGAGATTAAAGTCGAAACATTACGAGATTAAAGTCGAAACATTACGAGATTAAAGTCGAAACATTACGAGATTAAAGTCGAAACATTACGAGATTAAAGTCGAAACATTTGAGATTAAAGTCGAAACATTTTGAGATTAAAGTCGAAACACTACGAGATTAAAGTCGAAACATTTTCGAGATTAAAGTCGAAACATTACGAGAATAAAGTCGAAACATTTCGAGATTAAAGTCGAAACATTACGAGATTAAAGTCGAAACATTTCGAGATTAAAGTCGAAACATTACGAGATTAAAGTCGAAACATTTTGAGATTAAAGTCGAAACATTTTGAGATTAAAGTCGAAACATTTCGAGATTAAAGTCGAAACATTACGAGATTAAAGTCGAAACATTACGAGATTAAAGTCGAAACATTACGAGATTAAAGTCGAAACATTACGAGATTAAAGTCGAAACATTTTGAGATTAAAGTCGAAACATTTTGAGATTAAAGTCGAAACACTACGAGATTAAAGTCGAAACATTTTGAGATTAAAGTCGAAACATTTTGAGATTAAAGTCGAAACATTTTGAGATTAAAGTCGAAACATTTCGAGATTAAAGTCGAAACATTTCGAGATTAAAGTCGAAACATTTTGAGATTAAAGTCGAAACATTACGAGATTAAAGTCGAAACATTTGAGATTAAAGTCGAAACATTACGAGATTAAAGTCGAAACATTTCGAGATTAAAGTCGAAACATTTTGAGATTAAAGTCGAAACATTACGAGATTAAAGTCGAAACATTTCGAGATTAAAGTCGAAACATTACGAGATTAAAGTCGAAACATTTCGAGATTAAAGTCGAAACATTTTGAGACTAAAGTCGAAACATTACGAGATTAAAGTCGAAACATTTCGAGATTAAAGTCGAAACATTACGAGATTAAAGTCGAAACATTTCGAGATTAAAGTCGAAACATTTTGAGATTAAAGTCGAAACATTACGAGATTAAAGTCGAAACATTTTGAGATTAAAGTCGAAACATTACGAGAATAAAGTCGAAACATTACGAGATTAAAGTCGAAACATTACGAGATTAAAGTCGAAACATTACGAGATTAAAGTCGAAACATTACGAGATTAAAGTCGAAACATTACGAGAATAAAGTCGAAACATTTTGAGATTAAAGTCGAAACATTTCGAGATTAAAGTCGAAACATTACGAGATTAAAGTCGAAACATTACGAGATTAAAGTCGAAACATTTCGAGATTAAAGTCGAAACATTACGAGATTAAAGTCGAAACATTTCGAGATTAAAGTCGAAACATTACGAGATTAAAGTCGAAACATTTCGAGATTAAAGTCGAAACATTTCGAGATTAAAGTCGAAACATTTTGAGATTAAAGTCGAAACATTACGAGATTAAAGTCGAAACATTACGAGAATAAAGTCGAAACATTACGAGATTAAAGTCGAAACATTTCGAGATTAAAGTCGAAACATTTCGAGATTAAAGTCGAAACATTTCGAGATTAAAGTCGAAACATTTTGAGATTAAAGTCGAAAACATTTTGAGATTAAAGTCGAAACATTTTGAGATTAAAGTCGAAACATTTTGAGATTAAAGTCGAAACATTTCGAGATTAAAGTCGAAACATTTTGAGATTAAAGTCGAAACATTTTGAGATTAAAGTCGAAACATTTTGAGATTAAAGTCGAAACATTTCGAGATTAAAGTCGAAACATTTTGAGATTAAAGTCGAAACATTTTGAGATTAAAGTCGAAACATTTTGAGATTAAAGTCGAAACATTTTGAGATTAAAGTCGAAACATTTTGAGATTAAAGTCGAAACATTTTGAGATTAAAGTCGAAACATTTCGAGATTAAAGTCGAAACATTACGAGATTAAAGTCGAAACATTACGAGATTAAAGTCGAAACATTACGAGATTAAAGTCGAAACATTACGAGATTAAAGTCGAAACATTTCGAGATTAAAGTCGAAACATTACGAGATTAAAGTCGAAACATTACGAGATTAAAGTCGAAACATTTCGAGATTAAAGTCGAAACATTACGAGATTAAAGTCGAAACATTTCGAGATTAAAGTCGAAACATTACGAGATTAAAGTCGAAACATTTCGAGATTAAAGTCGAAACATTTCGAGATTAAAGTCGAAACATTTTGAGATTAAAGTCGAAACATTACGAGATTAAAGTCGAAACATTACGAGAATAAAGTCGAAACATTACGAGATTAAAGTCGAAACATTTCGAGATTAAAGTCGAAACATTTCGAGATTAAAGTCGAAACATTTCGAGATTAAAGTCGAAACATTTTGAGATTAAAGTCGAAACATTTTGAGATTAAAGTCGAAACATTTTGAGATTAAAGTCGAAACATTTCGAGATTAAAGTCGAAACATTTCGAGATTAAAGTCGAAACATTTTGAGATTAAAGTCGAAACATTTTGAGATTAAAGTCGAAACATTTTGAGATTAAAGTCGAAACATTTTGAGATTAAAGTCGAAACATTTTGAGATTAAAGTCGAAACATTTCGAGATTAAAGTCGAAACATTACGAGATTAAAGTCGAAACATTACGAGATTAAAGTCGAAACATTACGAGATTAAAGTCGAAACATTACGAGATTAAAGTCGAAACATTCCGAGATTAAAGTCGAAACATTTTGAGATTAAAGTCGAAACATTTTGAGATTAAAGTCGAAACACTACGAGATTAAAGTCGAAACATGTTGAGATTAAAGTCGAACATTTCGAGATTAAAGTCGAAACATTTCGAGACGAAACATTACGAGATTAAAGTCGATACATTTCGAGATTAAAGTCGAAACATTTCGAGATTAAAGTCGAAACATTTCGAGATTAAAGTCGAAACATTCGAGAATAAAGACGAAACATTTAGAGATTAAAGTCGAAACATTACGAGATTAAAGTCGAAACATTTCGAGATTAAAGTCGAAACATTTTGAGATTAAAGTCGAAACATTACGAGATTAAAGTCGAAACATTTTGAGATTAAAGTCGAAACATTTCGAGATTAAGTCGAAACATTTTGAGATTAAAGTCGAAACATTACGAGATTAAAGTCGAA
>JARPMJ010007332.1:0-7500 GCA_033366665.1 Phoxinus dragarum | reverse complement strand
TTTAGCCCATCACTGTTATCATCTAGCTACTGGAGTGCCTCAGGGCTCAGTGCTGGGACCACTTCTCTTCTCCATCTACATGTCATCACTAGTGTCTGTCATTCAGAAACATGGTTTATCCCATCACTGTTATCATCTAGCTACTGGAGTGCCTCAGGGCTCATTGCTGGGACCGCTTCTCTTCTCCATCTACATGTCATCACTAGGATGTCATTCAGAAACATGGTTTATCCCATCACTGTTATCATCTAGCTACTGGAGTGCCCCAGGGCTCAGTGCTAGGACCGCTTCTCTTCTCCATCTACATGTCATCACTATCTGTCATTCAGAAACATGGTTTATCCCATCACTGTTATCATCTAGCTACTGGAGTGCCTCAGGGCTCAGTGCTGGGACCGCTTCTCTTCTACATCTACATGTCATCACTAGTGTCTGTCATTCAGAAACATGGTTTATCCCATCACTGTTACCATCTAGCTACTGGAGTGCCTCAGGGCTCAGTGCTGGGACCCTATTATTTACACATTTTAGTTGATCTAACTTTTTTTTAAATGTTACAAGTTTCAGAATGTCACATTCAAATGTAACGTTTTCCCATGATGTTTGCAAATTGAAATGTTCACTAAATGTTGGCATAACCAAAAACATTCAGAAATAACATTTGGTTACACTTTATCTTAAGGTGTCATTGTTACAGTGTAACTATATATTTAAGTTCTGAGTATTATTAAGCAACTACATGTACTTACTGTAGGGATAGGGTAGGATTAGGGTTAGTTGCATGTAGTTATGCATATTTACTGTTGTTACTATGGTAAGTACATGTAACACATGTAACAAGGACACTGTAAAATAAAGTGTTACCTAACATTTTTTTTTGAAGTTGTCTGAATTATGAAACTGGGTCTGTAAGCAATAAAACACTCTAGGTTCACAACCACAGGAAACACAAAAGAACAGCACAAATTGCAAAAAAGGAAATGCAAAAACAGGACAACATCTAAACGGAGAGCAAACCTGCATATAAACAACATTTCCTCTGCTAGAGTTGTAGTTTTGAACCATGGCACAGTCCCTTGTAAAGACCCTTCACATCACGAACGCTGGGTTGGGTCGCGTGCCGCCGTTTCCTCTTCTCCGTTCGTGAGTTTTGCACCAAAGCCACACCCTCACGCTTTCAACATGATCTTCATATCTTTCCAGAAGTATCGCAGAAGATCGACTCAAAAATCTGCCACGGTTTTTGCGTCTCAAACTCCTCTCGAGGGTTTCGCATCATGTTCGACTGATTATTCAGCGAGTTGGTTCCTCTCGGTCTCTGGTGCTCTTGCGGAAATGACTGATCACATCTGAAGGCCATGAGAGCTTCACGTTCACATCATCAAACAAACTCAGGACTTTCCCCCGACACGAGCGGATCCCATCATACGGCACTTGATCCGGAATCTTTACAGCTCACGCTAAAGTTAAAGATTGAGAGGAGAAAAACAGAAGAATAAAGAAAACCCTCCAGTCCTTACCTTTCTCTCTGCACCGGCAACAAGCGTCAGTGTAAAGTGTCTGTGACGCAAGAAACCACTAAACTTCCCTCAGTGACTTCCTGAGTCTGTTAGTTTCTGTCTTGATTCTCCATTTCTTATTTACGCCTTCATCTCGACCTCAAGCTGGTTCATCCATGTGTGCAACATCAGGCCAATCCAAGAGCCTAAATATGAAGACAGATACATGCAGTCAATAATACTATGATTTACATTTATTCATTCAGCAAAGCAACTTCAAATGAGGAACATCACATGCAATTCATCATAAAAGCCAACAATATTCATGGTATAATAAGCCGTATTTATGCATAAGATAGAAAAGAACAAGAATGATTACCTTATTCACTTACCATGGTATTTCCAGGGTACTCCAGGGTACTTCAAAGAATTGCATTGTCCTAATGTGGTAAATATCCAAATATCCATGGTAAATTATGGTATATATATATATATATATATATTAGGGCTGTAACGATTAATCGCGGTTAATCGAAATCCAAAATAAAAGTTTGTGTTTACATTATATATGTGTGTGTATTGTGTATAATTATTTTGTATATATAAATACACACACATGCATGTATACATTTAAGAAATATTTGCATTTATATACTGCATATATATTTGTATATGATTTATATTATATATAAATAGAACTATTTTATATATAAATAACACATTTTTATTAAATATATACATGTGTGTGTATTTATATATACAAAATAATTATACACAGTACACACACATATATAATGTAAACACAAACTTTTATTTTGGATTTCGATTAACCGCGATTAATCGTTACAGCCCTAATATATATAAAGCATGGCATTTCCATTGTACCATGAAAAAAAAAAGTTATTGCTATGATTACTATATGCATACATGATATTTATCTGATATAAGTTAGTGTGTGTGTGTGTGTGTGTGTGTGTGTGTGTGTACGAGAACATAATTTTGCAAATATGTATGTAAGCCTATTTCTGCCTCAAAATAAAGTTTACTTAAATCTTCATTATGACACTAAAAGTCATAATTATGACATACTAAAATCTTAATTGTCATAATTTCATAAAAGTCATAATTTCAGATTTTTTACTTTTTAATGTCATAATTATGATTAAGTTTTCATTTCATGCTTATGACTTAGTATACTAAAATTTGGACTTTGACATTTTTAGTCATCATTTTGAAAATTTCACTTTTTACGTCATAATTCTGTCTTTTAAGCTCATAAATTCTTAGAATTCCTTAGAAAAATAAGCATACTTCAAGCTCATTTTATTAGTAAAGTTCACGTTTATTTTTAAGTACTTCTAGTAACTAAGTATCCTTATATCAATGCACTAGTGGTAAACTTGTAAGTGTACTATTTCAATACTACTCGGGAATAAATTGGCCCACTTTTTAGTGTATAAAAGTATACTTTAAGAGTAACAGTAAACTTTGAGTACACAACTGCATTTTTCATTTGTACTGCAACTACAAGTGAACAGTTTATTGGTCAAATACTTGCTACACATTTGTTAGTGTATGAAAGTACACTTTGAAGTACACTAGTTAGTAGTTTTATACTACAACTTGTATGTTTTCTTTAAGTGAACTTAACATCATACTTTATACATTATATTTACACTTTACATACTACTACGTTCCTATTTAGTTTTTTTTTTATTCGACATTTCCTTTAACTGTACTTTAAGTAAATTTGAAGAAAATTTCTAGTATTTAATAGGCTACTCAATCCCAGAAGAGTAAAAAACAGGACGACAAACTTAGAATACTTTTTTATACTTATATATATCTCGATCAAAATATTGAGTACAAGTATACTTATACTTTTCTGTCAGCATAAGTCTAATTTTAAGTACATTTCTGAGAAAGTAGACAAAGTAGGCCTATATTTTCTTGTTTTTTGTATACTGAATAGCACATTTGAATAAACTTCTGTCACATCCAACAATTTCAGTGAACATCTCAGTGTGATCTAATGCAAAACGGTGAAAGTTACAGAACATTTTTAAGAAAAAAGTTAATAGAAGGAAATATCCAATAAAATATTATGAGTCCATATGTGCACAAAAACATCCCAGAACATAATTATCGATTTTATTTTTAATTTTATGATTTACATACTGTTTTCAGAGCAAAATCCAAAACAATGTGGAAAAATTAAATGTTACATTTGTTTAGAGCTTTTTTTTTAAATATACAAATACACAGCAAAAAAAAAAAAAAGTCTTCATCTTAAATCAAAATATGCGGGGGATATTTTTTCTCATTTTTATCTCAAGTTAATGTATCAGAATGAACAAACACATCAAAACACAAACATTCAGTGTGTGGAAACTCTGACACTCACGTGTTACTAACGACTGGTCAGGGGTCACTGTATCATCGTCATCCATTACATCTTTAATAGCGTGACACTGGTTATTATGGGTGATAAATAATCTTCCTTTTCCGTTTTATTAAGTTTGAGGATATATGTCATACTATGTTCACTAGTGAAAAACTGCTTCGTGAATCGTGCGTTGCAATCAGTGATTCGGTGATTTTAAAGTCACGTGATGTCAAACGATATCGTTGGACTCACTTTCAGAACGATTTTATCCAGAAAATGAACGATAAAAACATTGACAGCCAATCAGAATCAATCCTAATGTTACGAGCTCGACAGAATAAACAGAACGATATCTTTCTAGTTATATTTTATAGTAATTGGTGTGAACAGGCCTGAACACTTCTAACAAGTCTAAGGAATATATTCTGTTTTATTTTTATTTTGTGAATTTTTATACATAAAAGTTTTTTTGTCTCACTTCTTACTCTCAGAGGTAGACTCTCTTCTCAAATGACAGATTCTTGAAACAATATGATAATTTCTAGAATGATTCCGTCTGGTTTGTCTTCTGGTGATGCTCTGTCATGATTTGGGTGTGTCCATTTTCCTCTTTGTTACTGTAATAAAAACGCCGCTAGCGATGATCTCTGTGAACCAATGAACTATTGTTTTTTACCTGATCTCGGATCAGTTTTATACATTTTATGTAGATACTTTTGTAATGAAATAAATAGACTATTCATGTAATAAAAATGAAGATTAGTCAATAAAAGCAAGCCCAGTAATTTAATAAAATAACATTTACACACCTCATATTTAATTTGATTAAATGGTTTGTTAAATTGCATTTAATAGATGACACTTTTTGTCAAAGTTGTTTTTATGTGTATCTGGGCCGAGTTTTCGTTGCATTTACACAGTTCTGGCCAGCAGGCGTCAGCAGAGAGTCGCGTTTCCAGCGCTTCCTAACAGGGAATCATTTTGCGAAACAAAATTATTCAAAGTTTCATTACTAATGTTCATATCGCGATCGCCCCAGAGTTGAACTGGCAGAGGAAACGCATATATTTTGCACACCATATCAAATATTACTCATTGCGAAAGGATTGATGCAGATGCTTGCTAAAGTCCCTCGTGATGTGAGATGCCCGTGTGTCACGTGATCTTCAGATGATCCAGTCTCTCTGCTCTATTATTGACCAGTTTGTTCTTTGCCATGGAGAGATTTGGAAAGAAACACTTTGCAGAGGTAAAGCAGCTTCTCATGAAAGCCTATATATCCGTCGAGTCAGGAATTGCATTTATTTGTGCATCCAATACGAGTTACACAAGATGAAATAGAGCAATGTGTTAAAGAACGACGATATTCGTAATGCCGTGTGTATTCGACAACTAGACTAGAAGCGAGAAAAGGAGAAATGCAGAAAAGAAATAAAGATGGTGTGTGTGATGGGTAGGTTTAAGGGTTGTGTGTGTGTGTGTGGAAGATATTCCTGTGAGTGATAATAGTGACAATGTGCCACCAGCAGGGGTCTCCACACACACACACACACACACACACACACACACACACACACACACACACACACACACACACACACACACACACACACACACACACACACACACACACACACACACACACACACACAACACTTCTGAGTCACTGCCTTCTTTGCCTCTATTGAAGTCTTTTATTTAGCTATATTTATAAATAGAGATATATATATAGAGATATACACAGACGAATATAACTCGCATTACAACATGTGCCACTGTTTGTTCTGCAAAACCAACAAGTATCTCTCTTGACTTTAGATGAATGAAATGTTGTTGAAGGTCCATCAGCTCTGAACTATTTCAGATAAAATGAATGAAAGTTTATCAAAAAAACTTTGAATGTTAAAGCTTTGCTGAAAGTGGAGACGTTTACATTATCTGAGTGTGAGTGTTGGTGTGTGTGCTGAAAAACCTGATACTTTTGCAGTGTACAAAGATGAACAGCATCGGCTCATACAGAGGGCTTGTTTCTGTTAGTTCCACAGAAACTGACGCAGCAAATAAACACACACACACACACACACACATATGTGCTGATAACCGTGAGGTGTGTGTTTATGGTGTGTGTGTGTGATGATGAACCAGTTGAGCCTGTCATAAACAGTGCAGGAATGAGAGTGTGTGGGCGACGACAGGTGAACCGAAGCATGGCCGGATGTCTGTAGTTAAGATAGAAGTGCTGCTTAGTTACTGGCCAACACACACACACGGATACACACACTTTCACTCACGGATACACAGACACACATACACACTTTCACCCACACAAACAGACACACACACTTACACAACACAGGCACACACACACACACTCACACATACACTCACCCACACACACACACACCCATCGACTCACACATGCCCATGCACTCACACACTCACACACACACACACCCATCGACTCACGTGCACTCATACCCACGTACTCACACACAAGAACACACACGCGTGTGCACACACATTTACATTTATTTTACAATCAATCATTTAGCATAAATTTTTTATCCAAAGTGACTTACAACTGAGGACAACAATAGAAGCGATCAAACCAACAACAGGGCAAAAATATTGTTGTCCCTTACAAAACAAAGATGGGAATATACCGCAAAAAAATAATGCAATATATTACATAATACATTTTTCAATATACGGCAATATATGCACTGGCCATGTATGGCTATATATTTAGATTTATAGATATTCTGTAGAAAAATCTATAGATTTATATACAGTAGCTACCTAGCTACAGTAGCTAGATGATAACAGTGATGGGAAAAAACATGTTTCTGAATGACAGATCCCAGTGATGACATGTAGATGGAGAAGAGAAGCGGTCCCAGCACTGAGCCCTGGGGCACTCCAGTAGCTAGATGATAGCAGTGATGGGAAAAAACATGTTTCTGAATGACAGACACTAGTGATGACATGTAGATGGAGAAGAGAAGCGGTCCCAGCACTGAGCCCTGGGGCACTCCAGTAGCTAGATGATAGCAGTGATGGGATAAACCATGTTTCTGAATGACAGATCTAGTGATGACATGTAGACGGAGAAGAGCAGTGGTCCCATCACTGAGCCCTGAGGCACTCCAGTAGCTAATGATAACAGTGATGGGATAAACCATGTCTCTGAACGACAGATTCTAGTGATGACATGTAGATGGAGAAGAGAAGCGGTCCCAGCACTGAGCCCTGAGGCACTCCAGTAGCTAGATGATAGCAGTGATGGGATAAACCATGTCTCTGAACGACAGATTCTAGTGATGACATGTAGATGGAGAAGAGAAGCGGTCCCAGCACGGAGCCCTGAGGCACTCCAGTAGCTAGATGATAGCAGTGATGGGATAAACCATGTCTCTGAACGACAGATCCCAGTGATGACATGTAGATGGAGAAGAGAAGCGGTCCCAGCACTGAGCCCTGAGGCACTGCAAAAACATGTTCAGTGACGTTGTACACACTTTGAAACCGCAGCGCGCAAGCTTAGAATAATCAGACCGTTATCGTTCTTTGGTGTGGACGCAAATATAGTTAACGTTATAGTTATAGTTCTTCATG
>JARPMJ010007331.1:0-43921 GCA_033366665.1 Phoxinus dragarum | reverse complement strand
TGTATGAAAATGTGCATATATATTATGTTAATATTACTATATATATATATATATATATATATATAATTTAAAGTATATACAATATATAATGTTTATTTTTAATTATTGAAAATATCATTTAATATTTTTCATATGCATATTTATATATATATATATATATAGTAATATTAACATAATATATATGCACATTTTCATTCAAACTAAAAATAGTACATATATTATTGTTAATATACTTATATTATATATATATATATATATATATATATATAGTAATATTAACATAATATATATGTACAGATTTGAGTTAGTTTGAATGAAAATGTGCATATGTTGAAACACTGAGGTTGAAGTTGTGTAAAAGGCACTGTCATGAATAAAGCTAAATAAATAAAACCCCACATCACTACAAACCCTCCCAACACGAACATCCACTTACGTTTCTCTCTCAGTGTTTTACTCTGTGACTGTGATTAATGGCAGCGGGAGACATTAAAATAATGATTATACGGCATGAGTTTCTGGTTCTGCGGTGAAGCTGCTCTCATGGACTCTCAATGCTTATCAGGACCAAATCTTCTCAGGGCAATTCAGGGCCACCGCGGTAAATCACCACGAAATAGAGTACAGAGATTGAGGTGAGAGCTAGACCGAGAGAGAGAGAGAGAGAGAGACAGCAAATGAAAACAAGGAACACTAACAGTCTTTCACTTCACTGTGAGGAGCAGCCAACACAGGCAAAGTGCTTCATTTAACAGAACTAATACTGCTGATCGAGTGGAAATGATTTGCTCCGCATTGCATGCATTTGCTGTGGATAAATAATTCAATATTTCATGCATTGATGTTGATATAGTCAATGCATGTTCATGTCAAACACGCTTGATTACCGTTATTAAACCCCTGCAGATGTTTCCTGGATGGACTGTGATGTTGTTTATCAATGTTTGCACTCGTAACGTCAGAAAATATCAAGATGAATGATTTCTGATTATAGAATAACAGTTATTGACATTGATACGTTGAAGAGTTGACTGTGCCGTCTCCATTACCATATCTATTAGCACCGGTAATTACGTTTCTCAAAGCAGTAATGAAGCTTTGCTGCTCATTTGCAAATGCTATTAAACTTCTTGAAAGAACCTTTCAGAACGGGTTTAGAGAGAGATACACACGTGTGCATGATGAATCAACTTATAATCATCGTTAATCAGAGTTATGAATGCTAACAAATACATTTTGATTAGTCTTGAGTTTACATGCACGTTTTTTCTTAATAAGCTGACAACATGTAAGGACTATGAATGCTTTAAATTATGTTGTTTTGTCAGGATATGTCATAACATTTATGTAAAATGTAAGATTTTTCCATATTTCCCCATTGTAAACACCATCCTGTCAGATGCTTTAATTTGTTCATGTTTTGATGATTTCTAGAGGACATTTCTTGCTTTCTTTAGCCTAACTTTAACAGTAAAAACACAAATATGCTCACTATAAATACAAAATAAAGTAATGCAATCCTGCTTGATATATAAGGAATAATGTAGACGGAATAAAAATACATTTTACATACAGGTGAAACTTTTTAAAAAAAAGAGAATATGGTGCAAAAGTTCATTTATTTCAGTAATTCAACTTAAAAGGTGAAACTAATATATTATATAGACTCATTACATGCAAAGTGAGATATTTCAAGCCTTTATTGGTTATAATGTTGATGATTATATCTTATAGATTATGAAAACCCCAAATAAAAAAAAATTGTGAAAAGTTTTAATAATCTGTAAGCCGTAATCATCAAAATTATAACAAATAAAGGCTTGAAATATCTCTTTTTGCATGTAATGAGTCTATATAATATATTAGTTTCACCTTTTAAGTTGAATTACTGAAATAAATGAACTTTTGCACCATTTTCGAATTTTTCGAGTTTTAATATATATATTTTTTTGGATCATTAGTAATAAAAAAAGGGCTTCAGATGTGAGTGGGAAATATTGGATTATAACTGCACAGAAATGTTTTGTGGCTCTACATTTAAAACAATGAGCATTTAACGTTTATTGCCTTTTGCTTTCTCTAAGGATGAGTCTGTAAATTGTCTGGTAATCGACGTTACGCCACAGATGCTGAAGAGCTGAACTTGTATTGAACCTGAGACATTACTGTATATAATCAGAGGAAGATTGTGCATGAAGATGTACACATGAAATATGTAGAGCTGCCAATAATGTCACGATACACACACGAGAAAGACAGATCCAAGTGCAGTCATATTTATTGGGTAATCCACAATCGTATCCAGTCCAGGCAAGGGTCAAAACCATAAAAGCAATCCAAGAAACAAAACAAGAACAGGGACAAACAGACCTCAGGAAGTGCGTTGACATAAAACAAAGACTCTGTGACAAACACTGAAACAAGCAGGAATATACTGACAAGGTGACGGGAGACAGCTGTGTGCAATGAATCAATGAGTGACAGAACAGGATGATGGGAAATGTAGTTAAGAGTGAATGACACCGTGGGGGAAGAGGACCTCTAGTGTTTACCCAGGGAAACACAAACCAGACACTGTGACAAATAAAACCTTCAAGGCAACTGCATGTATTAATCTCGGCCTGTACGATGGCATCACAGGAGAACCTCTGGCTGTCAGAACACAGATGAACAGATCCGCGGCTAAGAGTCACACAGGCCTCATCCACATTAAAACGACTGAAAACGACATCAACGCTGTCAGTAACGCTTGTACTTCGTTATCCATGTTGCAGTCACTAACATTACGTAGTCCAGGCTGCTTTTGTATGTTTTCTTCCCGGGAACGGGTCATGTGATGGGTGTCTGACGAATCAGGGAAAGATACGCCATGACTGATGACACCCAATCATAGAGCCGAGTGTGAGCCTCTGCGTCAGCGTTTCTAAAGTCCTCCATTTTGACCGTCTTCACTAAACGCCCTCCGGAGATTCAAAACGCAAAACGGGGTCAGAGCGTTTCTAAACTTCTCCATTTTAGGTCTTCGTTTTTGCTAGTCTGGGGTGCGTTTCCCGTACAACTATATCGCTCGCTGCTTAACTACCACAGTACGATGCATCGCTGGAGAAATCAACTAGCGAGTCACGACTGTTTCCCGAAACCGTATGTCTCAAAGTATCGTTCAACCACGTTGGTTTATGACGTCTCGCACGTGGTGGACTAATAACTTATTTTAATTAATCTGTTTGAGATCGAATTAACGCTAGATTTTGTCATATAAGTTACAGACATGGCATCTGAAGACCATTTCTAATTTTTTTTATTACCAGACTCAATATTTGGCTCGTTCTTACACAGTAGAGCACAATCGCACATGAGCAGTCTTTAAAAACGGTGCTTTAAATCTCTTGACAAACTAAACGACGTAAATTACATTTGTATGTATTCTAAATAAATAACACGGGTTGTGCTGAATGTCAGCTTGCTTATTTTGCTAAAGATAAGGATTTATTCAGTCTACATCTCATGCAAACTAGAAACTCTGCTTCTAACCACAGCTCGAGATCTGTCGCTCCAAACACACAAGTCTGCGATGCTGTTTGCGAACGTTCGTTGGAACGATGGTTTCGGGAAACACCAAATCGTTGAACTGCTGATAACGACGGAACTCGCGACCATAGTTGGCTCACGATTGCTTTCGGGAAACGCACCCATGGACGGGAGGTGCAAACGTAGCAAAAGGTCTCCGTTTCTAAACGAAAACGCAGGCCCTGAGATGCACGACGTTCAGCCGTCTGACCATACATGATGTTTCTCTAAACATTCACACTATCTCCATCATGTGATGCTCTAAGAGATGCTCGTTCCCGTCCAGTGAGTGCTTGTGTTTATTTCCCAGTATGAAGTCTTTTATGTCACACGTTTGATTGCTGGAAACTGCTGATTGCGAGGAAAAACTGTCCACACGTAATCAGGAAAACTCCACAAACGTTGGCAGAGAGATTCTGACAGCTGGAAGCCTCAGACTCATTAATAACATTAAACACATGCTAATGAACTTTTTTGAGGTGCTAATGATGCGACGCTGCATGTTTATCCACACACTAAATATGCTGTGATAGATACTATTAGAAAACAGTACCCGCACACAAACATGTTAGAGTCGCATGTCATCTACAGTCTACAGGAGAGAAATCTGAAATATGATTTTGTATTTTAGGGCTGGTAAGTTCATTCGGGTATTTTGACATTGTTCTGATGGCAACGGCTGCAAGATCCAACACAATCATATTTGATGACTCATGTAGAGCAATGCAGATTTTGGACTAATGAGAGTTTGCTGTGGGCGGGACTACAATAAATGTGTATATCTGTCTATCTATCAATACATGCACACATAAAAGATAGATAGATAGATAGATAGATAGATAGATAGATAGATAGATAGATAGATAGATAGATAGATAGATAGATAGATAGATAGATAGATAGATAGATAGATAGATAGATAGATAGATAGATAGATAGATAGATAGATAGATAGATGGACGGACGGACGGACGGACGGACAGACAGACAGTTTGGACAGACAGACAGACAGACAGACAGTTAGACAGACAGACAAACACTTAGACAGACAGACAGTTAGACAGACAAACAGACAGACAGTTAGACAGACAGACAGTTAGACAGACAGACAGACAGACAGACAAACACTTAGACAGACAGACAGACAGACAGACAGTTAGACAGACAGACAAACACTTAGACAGACAGACAGTTAGACAGACAGACAGACAGATAGATAGATAGATGATAACCTTCAACCCCTCACACACACACACACACACACCTCAGACTCAACACACACCGTCATTTGTCTCTCTCCTCTCACACACACTGACATCTACACCTCAGTGATGAAGACGGATGGACACACTCCTCCCTGTACATCCATCAGTCGCTCCTCTCCAGCTGCAGGATCTTCACTGAGCTCGAGTGTGTGTGTGTGTGTGTGTGTGTGTGTGTGTGTGTGTGTGTGTGTGTGTGTGTGTGTGTGTGTGTGTGTGTGTGTGTGTGTGTGTGTGTGTGTGTGTTGTATAATTCAACCTGCGGATCGATACCGTCTCTCAGTTCCTCTCCATCTAGCCTCAGAATCCACAGCTGTTCAGTGAAGCTGATTCATGGCTTCTCTCAAAGACAAGAGACCCTGATGGCCTCCTAAAGTTACGTCTCTGTCGGCCCTAAACTCCTCGTGAACGCAGCGAACCTTGAATATTCTCGAACACACACAAGCCTCAGAGTTACAGTAGAGCTCACACACAGATTAACTACAGTATGAGATGAACGCTATTTAGATCAAATCACAAAGAGTAGCGGCCAAAAGAGTTTCTATGACCTTACAAATTCGATTAAACCATCAAAATATGATGAAAACATTTTATATTTTTAAATATGAGGGACAAACAAACACTGAACTTGGTATTTGGCAAAAAGCCAACCTACAGTTTTATTTTAATATGCAAAAAAAAAAAAAAAAAGTTGAGAAAAAAAGCATACAATAATTACACAACATAATCTTATATGTTATTAATATTTCATTGGTTCATGTTTTTGCATATGTTCATAATTTATTTGTATGACGGTCTGGCCCAAAATTATGTTATTAATATTTGAATAAAGGCTGAAGATGACCAGATATCACTTGGCCACTGCTGTAAAACAATATGTGCAGAGAAAAGACCCAACTTATGATCGTTCTAATACATCGTCAGTCGCGTAAAACATTAAAATAGAAGTCAGTCAATATACTGTACCTTTTGTTCAGTTTAAGATCGAGTGCAACAAAAACATACAGTCAAAAAACAGGTCAAATTTTCCAAACGTCTTCTTGAGAGACATGAAATCATGCATATCCGCAGCGACCTACATTACATCCAAGCGCACGTTTGATCATGCTTTCCTGGACATCAAACCCATGACCTCGTGTTGCTGGACAGAAGTGTGTGTGTGTGTGTGTGTGTGTGTGTGTGTGTGTGTGTGTGTGTGTGTGTGTGTGTGTGTGTGTGTGTGTGTGTGTGTGTGTGTGTGTGTGTGTGTGTGTGAACGGCTTCTTCTCATTCGTTCACTGATTATGTACGGGTCAGGGGAATCATTATGTGTGTTCATGTTTTTAATGCTTAATTAAACTTTAATGCTTTATTATAGTAAATTAACACATTAAATCGACTGCCCTAATTGTAACGTAAAACTGTCAGGATGATGTTGAGATTATATTGCAGTCACATGTATTCCTGCTTTATATATGAGGATTAATGTAGTCAGAATAAAAATACATTTTACATAAAATAAAATAAAAAGTGGATTATTACATGGCTAATAAATAAATAAATTAATTAAAAGAGAAGTATAACACAGCTACTTAAATTAATAATAAATAAAAAAACAAAGAATAAATAAATAGAGTGATTATTAGTAGATTATTGATCTACTAAATGGCTACTAAAATAAGTAAGTAAATAAATAAATAAATAGTAGGATCATAAGTGGAGTATTACACTGCTAAATAAATAGAGGGATTATTAGTGGAGTATTAAATAAATATAATAAACAAATAAATAATGATTAATGGATAAAGACATGGCTAATGGAACCATAAAAGGATTATTCCACATATAAATAAATAAATTAAAAATTAAACAGAGGGATAATTAGTGGAGTATTGCACAGCTAAATAAACATCGGATCATAAGTGGATTGCATGGCTACTAAAATAAACAAACAAATAAATAATAAATCAATAAATAGAGGATAATTAGTGGATTAATACACGGCTGCTAAAATAAAAATTAATAAATAAATAATTGGATCATAAGTGGATTATTATACAGATGGATGGATGGAAGGATGGATGGATGGATGGATGGATGGATGGATGGATGGACGGAAGGATGGATGGATGGATGTTGGATAGATGGATGGATGGATGGATGGATGGATGGATGGATGGATGGATGGATGGATGGATGGACGGAAGGATGGACGGAAGGATGGATGGATGGATGGAAGCATGGATGGATGGATGGAAGGATGGATGGAGGATGGATGGATGAATGGATGGATAGATGGATGGATGGATGGAAAGATGGATGGATGGATGGAAGGATGGATGGATGGAAGGATGGATGGATGGACGGACGGAAGGATGGATGGATGGAAGGATGGGTGGAAGGATGGATGGATGGACGGATGGACGGACGGACGGATGGATGGAAGGATGGATGGACGGACGGACGGATGGAAAGATGGATGGATGGAAGGATGGATGGAAGGATAGATGGATGGATGGATGGATGGATGGATGGATGGATGGAAGGATGGATGGATGGAAGGATGGATGGATGGATGGATGGACGGACGGACGGAAGGATGGATGGATGGATGGATAGATAGAATTAGTGGATTATCAAGCAAAAAAATTGAAGTGGACTGTCACAAGGCTACATTATGAATAAATTAATATAAGCAATATTGATATGTTATGATGAGTATCAGAATAAAATAAACATATGAAAGGAAGATCAAATGAAGCACATTATAGGAGTAATTGATGCTTTTGTCTTTGTTTTATGATCACCGTGATGGTAAATGTGTTGCTCAAGCCTGTCAGCTCAAAGTGTTTACCGTCAAGCTTCATCACTATAGTCTTCATCAACCGCAAACACTGACAATTACAACTTAATTATAATCAATCCAGCCATGATTCTTTAGTAACTCCCGAATTTACATGTTATAATGTAAGATGACCTTGTGTTGATGTAAGATCTTGCTTTGGGTCGAGATGCGTAACGTAAGCATTTCTGTAGAGCCAGAAGTTTTTCCAAATCTAATCAATCGTTGATATTAAGCAACATTATTAGGCAACGCCAGAGAAAAGGAGTTTTAAATGAAGACAGACACACTTGGAAAGTGTGATGAAAATGAAAAAGCCACACGATTTAACGCAGCGCTCAAGACAAGAGCAATGCTTTAGCAATATTACGGCATGGCAACATGACAAGCCAGCCTTTTGAAATTGCTATCAGTGAATTTAAAAAGAAGAAGTAAATGTGGAATCCGAGAGACCAAGGTGTTTTTGTGTGCTAAAAAGAGAGTGTAAGCTTCAGCACGGCTGAGATAAGGCGGACAATGCTATCAGCTCCCAGTGTGAACGGGTTTACCGGGAGCGCTGAGTCTCTTTCTGCTGGATTAACTCCAGCGCTGGAGATCCCAACCAGCGGTTGTGGGAAGAATGAGGATCCAGAGAACACACACACACTGTGTTTGTTTAACTCACTCGCTCATAAAACACATCAACCAATCAACTGATTTCATGACTCTGGATTTAAAGGGACAGTTCACCCAAACATATTTTGTTTTACCCTCATGTCGGTCCAAACCTGCAGGAAACAAAAGTTATAATATGGTGCAAAAGTTCATTTATTTCAGTAATTCAACTTAAAAGGTGAAACTAATATATTATATAGACTCATTACATGCAAAGTGAGATATTTCAAGCCTTTATTTGTTAACATTGTGATGATTATGGCTTACAGCTTATGAAAACATTTTCACAATATTCTAATTTTGAATTAGGGGTTTTCATAATCTATAAGCCATAATCATCAAAAGTATAACAAATAAAGGCTTGAAATATCTCACTTTGCATGTAATGAGTCTATATATGACATTAGTTTCACCTTTTAAGTTGAATTACTGAAATAAATGAACTTTTGCACCATATTCTAATTTTTCCAGTTTCACCCGTATTGTACACAAATGCTATTTTGGACACCCTTTATTGTCACAATATAATGTGTGCGTAGATAATCCAAGGGAGAGAGAACATTACACTGACGATCAAATAACTTTAAAATAACTTTAAATAGATAACAGGAAAAATTACACAGTTTTACCGTTTTCGAATCCATTGGATTGGTTGGGTACCAAACTACGACTGAATTACGTCAGTACTACAGAGTACCGATTCACATTAATGCTAAGTAATGCTGCGTTCACACCGAACACCAATTGAGCGTCTGGAGCGAGTGATTTCCATGTTAAAGGAACCATTCTCCAGCTCCCCTAGAGTTAAACAGTTTTACCGCTTTCGAATCTATTCAGCCGATCTCCGGGTCTGGCGGTAGCACTTTTAGCATAGCTTAGCATAGATCATTGAATCTGATTAGACCGTTAGCATCTCTCTAAAAAAATGACCAACGAGTTTCGATATTTTTCCTATTTAAAACTAGATTCTTCTGTAGTTAAATCGTGTACTAAGACCGACAGAAAATGAAAAGTTGCAATTTTCTAGGCCAATATGACTAGGAACTATTCTCTAATTCCTGCGTAATAATCCAGGAACTGCAGCCGTACCAGCAGCGCAATGATATTACACACTTAGTGCCGGTCACATTGGAAGTTACCGAGCTGGGGACTATTTTCAGGCGCTGTGTAATATCATTGCGCTGCTGTACGGCTGCAGTTCCTTGATTATTAAGCAGGAATGAGAGTTTAGTTCCTAGTCATATTGGCCTAGAAAATCACACTTTTCATTCTTAGTACACGATGTAACTACAGAAGAGTCACGTTTTAAATTGGAAAAATATCGAAACTCTTTGGTCATTTTTTTTTTGAGAAATGCTAACGGTCTAATCAGATTCAATGATCTATGCTAAGCTATGCTAAAAGTGCTACCGCCAGACCCGGAGATCGGCTGAATGGATTAAAAAACGGTAAAACTCAACCATTTAACTGTACATACACACCGCCGCCAACTTGAGCTGCAAAGAAGCTCTGGCCGCCCTGTCAAGGACGCTTGTCACAATGTACGGGGAAGCTTGTTGATGCTTTGGCCGCTCTAACGTAGCAGCGGAAGTGTCACAACATGAAATGTAAACAGAAAAAAACAAGCAATACATTGACACTAGAAACCTTTTATAATGACAGCATTTTTGGTTTTAGTCACATTTGGTTGAAAAAAATAATAAAAATTAGCTATTATTATTATTATTTGCATCTAGTGCAATTGGTCAAATCAGTGTACCGTGAGCAAATGAATTGCATTCCCACTTAAAACGAGCGTTCGTAAATATTTCAAATAAAAGTTGCGCTCATCCTCAAATGTGTATCACTGGATCATCATGGATCATCGCGAGGTTGTTGTGTTTGGTGCTGCTGTGCTGTATTTGCGGAGAAGACGTCGGATTCTGAGATTTTGTTTTGGTAGGAACGAAAATTTACATCGTATGTTTCTCCGGAATCAGCCAGCGCGAAGGACGCATAAAGGACGTCTATATTCCGATTGGTTACTGGCGTCTTGCCGCTGAACCACATCATAGCTCATTACCATAAAGTTGAGCTACTTTCAAATTTCGGATTGACGCTCTGGTCGCTCAAAACGCCCAAAACGCGACGCCGATGGATTTGACGCTCCTTGCAGCTGAGAGAAGCCAGCTTCCATTGAAAATGAATGACTTCCGGTAACTTTGGAAGCTCAAGTCGGCAGCGGTGTGTACGTACAGTAACTCTAGGGGAGTTGGAAAATGAGCCTATTTCCCAAAAAAGTGGAGTGTTCCTTTAACAGTTTCCGTGTTTGCACTGTTATACGGTAGGGGGCGCTGTGAGACATCTTCTGAAAGAATACAGAATCTCCTGATCAAAACACAAGAAGAAGAAGCAGAAACAAGAGATATCATATGTAAGCAGATGCATATGGATGATTATTAACATTAAACAGCTTATAAATCAAAACTGCCGTATGTTACTGAATGAAATCTCGTTCTAAATCGAGCTTTACTGTGAAGTTTTGGGGGTGTTGATGGACTCGATCGACTCCATCTGTGTTTAGATCATCGTTCTGAATCCCATCTGGATGTAGTCTTTGACAAAACACATTTTTCTCAGCTTTTTGCTCAAAATGTTGCTTTTTTTATGAAACACCCATATTTAAGTATTGATAAAAAATGCATGAATCTAGAATAGAATGGATTTGTTTTGTTTAAAGGCAGAGGCTGTTCTTTCTTTTGATATATTGCATGCTCAGATATTCATATAACCAAATATTCTGGGGGCCACGAAACTTTTGTGAAATGATCAATAGTGCTGGCAGTGGCTGGAAACTTTTTTCAGAAACGCTGGCGGGGGAAGAGTTAAAAACAGTCGTGCTGCTTTATATTTCTGTGGGAAACGTGATACATCACGACTCTTTGATGAACAGACGGTTCAAAAGAACAGCATTTATTTGACACAGAAACCTTTTGTGACATTATAAATGTCTTTACTGTCACTTTCTTTTAAGTACGTTTTTGATAATTTCCACAAAAATGTCAGAACTAAACTGAAAAGTTCCTGAATTAAAGAATCATAATTAAAAATCAAATTCAAATGGAATGAAATGTAATGTATGTACTTTTATTCTAACCTCTGAAAGTTTTAAGCTACTGTCATTTCAGAGTCACTACCGCCGCCAGAGAAAGTAAAGCAGAAAGGCACAAAAACACATCCATCCGAGAAGCCCATGAAGCTGTTCACTTCCCACTTCTCTTTCATGAAGAAAGCGAAGAACAAACTCTCCATGTCGACGCTCATATTCTATAATCCACAATCACACACAGCAAAAGTGAGGAACGCTGCTGACAAAACATATTTATCAAACGCACAGGTTTTGTTTATTTTATGAGGCGTGTTTGATTGGCAGTTTGGGGACGGCGAGGAGCGCCTGATAACACACACACACACACACGCACGCACACACTTCACGTGCAGGATTGTGTGCGTTATGATGTCAGCTAAAGTGTGTGAGTGGCCGACATTCAATCAACACGCCGCTTTGAATATGAATGCAGGTTAATTTTTAATAATTCAGCCTGTAATTATCACATAGAACAGGTTGAGTGTTTATATACAAACCTCATGTTTTGCATATTACAGCATGATGCACATTTGCATTATGTATAACCAAGATTTTCACATTTACTGAAGACAACTTCACGTTTTTTTTTTGTGTGAAAAACTCAACATGATGGGCGAAGGGTGGTTGCCAGGGTGTTGCTTTGGTCTTCTGGGTTTGTTTAGCATGTTGCTAAGGAGTTGCTAGGTGGTTTATTCTTCAAAAAAATCTTCATGCCTTAAAATATCTTGAATGTAACTCGACACCCCTTGCCTCATTTCGTATACGCGGCTCTATGAATATGCAAATGAGCCCCGCCTCCACTCACTCACTCAGAGATCCGCTGGTTGACGATCACACGTTGATCTGCTAAGGAGTTGCTAGGTTGCTTCTTACTGGCTCAAGTCAAATGAGTCCAGCTCCAGGTCTCTAGACATGGCATGGTGAAGACATCATTCCTGCTGCTTTATGTAGAATATAAAGTGATTTATGGGTCGCTACTTTAACTATTTCCTTTGATAACATGCATTAATTTTAAAATTGTTATTGAGCCACTGAGAATTATTACAAACCTGATCGCCATAAAATCTCGTTCACACAAGAAGGATCCCATTTACATCATGGTAATTCAATTACTCTGAAAGCAAGCTTTAGTGTTGCTTCATGAAAATATATATTTCACAAAATTATGATAGCTTTGTGTGATTAATAGAAATGTAAGTTCTTCCTCTCCGCTGTAGTTCTCAAAGCCTATGGACACTGCCAACAAAAATACCATGCACTGGTACATCATTATTATGACATAAAACATAAATTATGAGGCAAAACGTCAAAGTTCTGACATAAAAAGTAAAAATCAAGTCAAATTTTTGAATGTCATGATTACAACTTTTAATCTTCATGCCTTAAAATATCTTGAATGTAACTCCACACCCTTGCCTCATTTAGTATGCGCGGTTCTATGGATATGCAAATGAGCCCCGCCTCCACTCACTCACTCAGAGATCCGCTGGTTGACGATCACACGTTGATCTGATTGGTTACAAGGTAGTTTTTGACGTCAGAAACACCAGCGATTTCAAACCGTGTTTTTGAGACTGTCTTTGGTTCACTGCAGTTTTAAGCAGAAAATACTCAGCAATGCTGTCCAATAATGAACTTACACATGGTTTGTGTTAAAGCAGATTAATAACACCACATAGACACATAAACAACATTAAAAGCTGGATTCTCACCACAGGGGGACTTTAACATAACGTTTCTCCAAGCTTACACCACCCTTCTTCTCCACACCACTAATCCTGTTATCAGACAGGTTTCTTTTGTAATTTTGTAATGGTGGACGGAGTTACTGTAAATAGCTTTTGTTAGACTAGCACTTGGTGAAAATAGCCACTCCGTATATATATATATACATAAATATGTGGAAATGCACTTCTCATTATCAGTGAAAATAATGTGGTTGTAGATTGACATTACTATCACATTATTCCTTTAATGCTTAATGTGTAAAGGTTCAAAATTGTGCCTCTTTTTTTAGTCTTTAGCAAGGTTTTGTTCTTCATCATGACCTTCCTAACGTAACCGAACGCTCCAGTGAACAAGTGTGCGTTTGTGTCTCACAGCTCACGTTTGACCCGTCGGCATCGGTCCGGTCTGACGTTCCCGCTCAGGGATCATTACACACGTCAGGATTCCCTGCTAATAAGTACTTTAAGCATTATCATTTAGGACAAGCTCAATTGTGACCTACATGCTTTTCTCCTGCGTTCATTTACATTTAAATGATTCTCGACTCTGAGGACGACTGCGTGTGCGTTTCAACCTTCCCTCATCTGTCCATCCTTTCTTAACCACATCGAGAGCATACGCAATGAGCACGACTGCTTTTCACTGACTGTTCTGACCCTGGACCCTGTCACATGGGTCAATTTTATGAAATTGAGATGTATACATGATCTGAAAGCTGAATAAATCATCTTTCCATTGATGTGTGGTGTGTTAGGATAGGACAATATTTGGTCGAGACACAACTATTGAAAATCTAGAATCTGTGGATGCAAAATAGGTGCTCATAGGTGTGGTTTGGGCGTAACGTGAAATAAACCAATCAGAGCGTCCTCTCACATTCCTTTAAGAGCCGGCGCGCTTGTTCCACGGCGGATTGCTATTATAACGGCGGATTGCTATTATAACGGCGGATTGCTATTATAACGGCGGATTGCTATTATAACGGCGGATTGCTATTATAACGGCGGATTGCCAGCGCACGCCAGGAGCGGTTCACAGCCGAGGAGACCGACGTTCTCGTCAGGGCCGTAAAACACAGAGAAGTGACATTGGGGATGATGGAGAAACACAAATTAGCTTCGGTTAAACAGGCGTATAATTTCGGGTAGTAAATGTGTAGCTAATCTAGATTTTTATTTTCTAGATTTTTTCACATCTTCACGGACACAACAATGATTTCCCTCATGTGGTAATATTTTTCCTTGTAATAATGTATGATTTGCAAAAATGAAAACTGCTGCGTCCGTTTAGATTAGAGAATCAAAGTGTGTGTGTTGTTCACACGCTACATAATGGCCAAGCACGCGCACTTAAAATAGCATATGACTAACGCGCGGCGCCGCTGTCTTTAGACTGGGTTTCTCCTGGTCAGCGGCGGAGTTGTTTTCTGGAACTGCAGAATATCACCAGGGAACGTTTGCGCCGGAACACACTCCTCTTTACACTGAACCGGCCCCGCGAGCGCAAGTTCATTCCCTAATTTACCGACGTGCGTCTGTGGAGGGAAAAGTCCGCTGTGCGCGGATGCAGAATAGGAATGATACATGCGGCGGCGTACAAAGTCAATTGCGCTGTGTGCAAGATAGGGCCCTTTGTATTGTTGGCTATTGCCACAGATATACCCGTGCGACTCCAGACTGGTTTTGTGATCCAGGGTCATATATAGATTGTTGGAAAAACCATCACAAATTCAAATACTGTAATACAAGGGCCGAGTTGTTGATGAAAGTGTCTTTATCTTCTGTATTGTACACACACATTTGATCAATCTCTGAGACATTTTTCACACAGAAGCACGTCAATAACAAGTACAATGAGTTTGTATTCAAGCAGCGAGAGATGTGCAGCGATTGTCAATCAACTTGTGATTATTGATCCGTCTTTTTACAAAGCAACTGTAAGATGCTGGAAAACAGGATTGATTCGTTCTTTCAATGCATGTAATGATGACATCAGTGGATGAGGATGAGTGTGTCTGTACATGATCTTGGCATCGGCTTCCAGCTAAAACAGACACAATTCCCATAAATGCATTTTGTTCCAGTTAGCGAGGAAATAACATTTGGATTTGTCTGAGAGCAGCGTGACATGCGGAAAGAGGTTTATTGTGGAACTATCTATCTGAATGGAAACAGAAGATGGAATTACTTGTTATCGAAGGACACACATAATGTTCAAGCTAAAGCCACTTTTAGCCTGAGAGGATTTGCACAGTTTTCACTGCATGGAAACATTCTTTACTGGCGTCCATATGAGAACCTTCAAGTCGAGTCACCTTCATTTATACAGCGCTTTACCAATATAGAGAGTTTCAAAGCAGCTTTACAGTGATAATAGGAGATTACAGTAACTGAGAGTGTTTAGGCTTTACAGCAGATCTAGAATAAAGTTATTGTTCAGATAAAGTTAGTTTTGATTGATTCACTTCCGTTGTAAAGATCATTAGTTATTATTAAAGGTGAACTATGCAGGTTTTGTACCTTAACTGAACAGATTTGGAGTCATTGGAATGGTTATATTACTTTTTTCGGGTTGAATGGTGGTCGTCTCGCTTCCCCCTATCGCATGTGAGTGGAAAAACACACGTGCAACTTTCGGCCGCCGACCGCCGCGTCAGGGAGTATCGTGTGATATCAGGTCTCGCGATGTAAAGAATTGCGGCAAAAAGAAATCTGCTAAAATCCTGTCATTATTGCGCTCACGCTGTTTGAACCCGAATGAAGAAGACGTAAAGAATGTCCCGTCGGCTGTGGTGTCGTTGGTCTACTATCCTCTGGTGTCTGAGAGTCCACAACGAGTTTTTCTACAGTGTTGTAAAATATCTATTCCGGAGCTGTAGGGGGCGCTCTATAGAGAAACCTGCGAGCAAAAAGCGAGAATACAGCGAAGAAATTCCCGAAACTGCTTTAACTTAGTGGCCGCTAACACGACACCGTTCTAACCTAAAAACGTTTAATGCGCTCCCGGCTGCTCATTCACACACAACAGTGTGCAAGCGTTGAAAAATTTAGAAAAAAGTGATCTCTGCATAATTCAAAAACGTGAATCTGTGAAAATGCAGACGGCGTGCACATGCGTATTGCATGTTTAGTCTATAGGTGTGCGCGTTTGAAAATATGTGCGCAGGTGTGTAGTCTTTCTTTACAAATTGACCTCAACAAATGACTTGTCTGGCCTTAAAAATGTATAATACAGTTTTTTTTGTTTTCGTTTCCGCGTAGCCATGTGAACTGTAATTATTTTGACAGCATTTTATCAGTACAGAGGTAAAGGGAAGGAGGCCTTGACAGGGGAGAGACTAGTTGATACTTCAGGGTATAGTATACAGGGTTCCCACGGGTCCTTCAAATACTTGAAAGTTTGTGAATCTGAAAAAATAAATAAATTCAAGACCCTGGAAAGTTTTTGAAAATAAACATACACAGATACAGGTCCTTTAAAGGGGTGGTAAAATTCCATTTTCACAAGATGTAAAATAAGTCTCTGATTTCCCCAGAGTGTGTGTGTGAAGTTTTAGCACTAAATACCCACAGATATGTTTATATCGCATGTTAAAGTTGTCACTTTTTGAGGGTTTGCAAAAACACACCGTTTTGTGTCTGTCCCTTTAAATGCAAATGAGCTGCTGTAGAGGGCGGGGTTTCAAGAGCTCACGTTTGTTAGCAGCTGCGATTACCTCACGCACACACACACACTAAAATGACAGAAACTGTTCTGCCTTTAATGTTAAAACGGAGTCAGACAAAGATGGAGAGACTGTCAGTTCACTGTCTTCATTTAATGCTTAGGACAGACGTATATATAGTGAACAGAAGGTGTTTTGCCCTCAAACTACATGAGGATACATATTTGAGGATTAAAGTATCTGGAGGTTTTCACATATTTTTGCCAGATGCGAATCAAAGTTTAGAGCTGTTAGACAGAATGTGGTCTTCCCACCTCTTTTTGTTTCATACGTTTTATTTTGGGTTTATGCCACCGTACTGAACTCTGAAGTCTCGTGGGGGCCGATTAGATGTGGCCGTGCAGGATTTGTAGGCCGTCTGAGAATAGATGTTATTTTGTTATTTTTTAATAATGCATTTGTGAAATACAGATTACGCAACAAAGAACTAATATGACTGTCCCAGCGAAGGCTGTGATTGGATAACTGGACTAGCCAGTGGTCCAATGGCGTCGCAGCATCTCTAATGTTGGTTTGGTGTTTCTGAAAGTCGAAGTGATGATTTGGTTTAAAGGTACAATATGTAGGATTTTTTGCAGTAAAATATCCAAAAACCACTAGGCCAATGTTATATATTTTGTTTAGTTGATTACTTAATATCCAAAATGTTTCCAACTATTTGTAAATCGTGAGAAAATTGCGATTTTAACCAAGGAAACATGTGAGCAGGGGTGAGGGAGTCGCGAGTCAATGGCGTCATATCCGCGTTACCCTCGGTTTCCACTCGTACTGCCATAGTAACCATGGCGACTGACGTGGACAACTGGGTTATGCCTAGCAGGACGCTCACAGTGTTGTTGTTTTGTTCAAACATTATGGACTATGGCAAGCAGACTTTGAGACAAAAAGAAGACTAAACGAAGATCAACATCTTTCGAGACGCCGAGAGCTCCGCGACTAACTTCGACTTGACAGAGACGCGAGTGTTGGATGTACTTTATTAGACAGTTGAGCAAATGTACATAAAACTAATCAATTTTAAATAGTTCAACATGATGAAATGTTAGAATATGATCTGTATGTTATTTTAATGTTGATCTAGCTTACTGCTAGTCTCATATAGCCAACAAACAACCTAACTAACAACATTCAACACACTCATGCCGTTCAGTGTGATAGTGTAACTGTTCGAGTGAGTGAGACAGCGCTGCGTTACCTCACAAGTTTAATTTGTATAATAAACTGACCTGTGTGAGTAGTAATTCAGCACTTGCGTGTAGGTCGGTAGAATGAAATGTCCATATTCCTTTATATCCGTGGGACTCGCGTTGCGTGTGGCGCTGGTATAGGCTACGTCTCTCATTAGCAATTGCGCCCTGCTTCATACCACAGTCGTGTTAAAAACATCAATGTATTCACTCATCCATAAGCTTGACGACAAGATCCATAATTCCGCTTAATGCTTTGCGTCATCAATATACGCCTTTGTTATAGTAAGAGGTTAGCGACCCCTGGCGGCGAAAAGCCCTACATATTGTACCTTTAATTCCCTCCAGAAGCGTCTTACACACGCTTCGAGTGTTCCCGAACACCAGCTTCCGAACGCAAGAGAACACGACAGTTTGACACAAGACACAAAAAGTTTTTTTATCAGCGTTTATTGTGTTTCGTCTGACGCACTCGTTTATGATGGAGGGAAAAAGAGTCCGTTTGCATATTAAAACTTACATTTTTATTACAGATTTTGCACCAATTTCCCAGGAAGTGACGATTTTGTTCTCTTGAACACACGGGATGAAACACTGCTTTATCTGCAAACGATTTATGCAATATTCCAATTTTGTGCATGAGTTAAATTCACAACTTTAGATGGAAACAAAGCTAATGACAAAAAAACAAAACAAAGAAAGAATGAAGAAAAAAATGTTCAATGTTCAAAGCTAAAACAGCCGACATCAAAGAGGCCTTTCTTTTATTTATGACATTATTGAAAAGAAAAAAACAGCTTTGTGACAAATGCGGAAAAGTGACACAGATTGCATGTCTGAAATTTTTTTTTATATGAATCATAAACATTTAAAATTCTGTCAGAGCTTAAATGAAAACTTCTACCCTGAAGAACAGAATTAGAGCACGAGTAGATGTTCAACATTCATACATGATATGATGTCTCTGACCCGTTCTGACCACAGGCTTCATCTGGGAGCGAGTGATTTGCTTTAGCCATTAACCTCTGGATGGTCTAATTACCGAGCGCAGATATCAGGACATCCCACGACCTCGCAGGGTCATTACAGACACGCCAGTCTCATAAAAACACTCTTTCCAGGTCCCGTCTTCAAAGAGTCAATGCCGTTCTAATTCCCGAGTTACACTTTGAAGAGCTCGACAGGCCAAAGGTTCGTCTTTCTTCACGGAGTGAAAAGTCACGGGATTTGGTGTGATTTTATGGGATGGAGCCGCTTGGGCTTTGATGTCTCCGGTGTCCTAAAATTAGATGTTCAATGGTACGGCGTGCAGGTAGAGAAAGGTGCCTTTGAGAAACGATCCGGGGCCAGGGGTTAAAGTGGACTAATTTACTTTACTGTCACGGGCCTGTCATAAGAGAGAGAGAGAAACAGGTGAAAAATAGATTCGTAGGAACAAGAACTTTAATAATACGACTGCTTTAAATATCTGTCGACTTGTTCATTTTCAAGGGCGAAGCCGCTCGAGGGACCCGACGCTTTCACAGAGCGACTCCATGTGCGACGAACGGGTCAGTAAAGTTGAGCTTTCAAACTTTGAGCCAAATTATCCTCTTTCCATCGGCCTGTATTTCCACCTCAAGAACAAATAATGAGGTTTTTAGAGAGAGAGAGAGAGGAGAGAGAGAGAGAGAGAGAGAGAGAGAGAGAGAGAGAGAGAGAGAGAGAGAGCTGTATATCATGATATACATATACTGTATTTGTTTTTTTCGCGCACTCACACTCACACACGCACGCACGCAAAACACACACGCGCACGCAAACACACACACACACACACACACACACACACACACACACACACACACACACACACACACACACACACACACACACACACACACACACACACACACACAGTCAAAAGTTTTATTTGTTAATAATTAAGGGACTAGCTATTATGAACTACAGTGTACACACACACGCACATTTACCTACACACACACACACACACACACACACACACACACACACACACACACACACACACACACACACACACACACACACACACATACAGTTGCTGATAATTCATTTCAAGATGTGATTTCCATAATGTTAGAAAGATGTAAGGTTCATTAAAGTCAACTTGAAATCTTTTATCACAATGTAATAACTTCAAACCCAAATTCACATTGATCGAATCCTCTTTAAAGATCCTGTTACACAGAGAAATACATCATAATAATAAAAGCAGCACAATGATTTATTCATTCTGACATGATGAACATAATGCATTAAAAAACATAATGGCTATCCTTCTTCACAGATATTGTCTCGTCCTGGTGAGTGTGTCGTGCATCTGTCCGCTGCATGTGATCTCACACAGATGTGATGTGATGAATGCTGAAGATTACAGTCAGTAATGAGACGTGCACGCCTGTAATCTCACACTTTATTCCTCTAGATTGAAATGCACTGTTATGTCGGAGCTTATTAAAGAACAATAAAGGCCTCAGACGTTTTCTGGGTTGAAGAGCTGGAATAAAATATGACTGGTGTGCTCAACATTGATGAATATGAATCAATGCACATTCACGAACACGCTTAATTCTTATTTAACAATAACTAGGAGCAATAGTAATGCTTGCTTTCAGTTGCATTGTGGGTTGTTGCATTATAGATTTAACCTTTTGTGAGTTATTTCTGGAGAATATTGATTTGTTGGTGTAGTCGTGCACACTTGGGTTCGGCCCGACATGCGATTGTCTCCTATTCCAACAGATTCATCAAGCGTGTGTGACTCAAACACGCAGGCGTTCGACACCAGAGCAGAAGCTCGGCGGGAAGACTTGTGGAAAATAATGAACATGATACTTTACATGACTGATCAAATATCTGATTTATATTCAGAGCGCTTTGGTGCAGCTGTTGTCTAAACTGCTCAATGTATTCACCCGCCCACGATGCAACGGGACGAGCGCGTTACGGCTAACCTTACGACCCCGCCGCTATTTGTCTCTTCCAGAATATATGCCGTGTGTGTTCAGGTTCAGGTTTACAGCATGCACAAATATAAAATGTCTTTTTCTTGTTTCCAGGATGAATGTTTTATTGCTCGGATGTTGACTTCATATTGAGATTTTGTACTTTTGATCGTAGTGTCTTGGTAGACATAATGCAGACAAAAAGTATTATTTACTCACCATCATGTTGTTTTTGTTTTTAATTCAATAAGAAAGAATTTGAACAGCTGTAGTGACCACAACGATCAAGCTCAACCATAACTATACATTTTACTATATTACATTATTACTGTCAAGGTCAATACGGATTTCCTGTCTCTATGAAGCCCCTCCTTCTGAAAAGCACACTGTGCTCTGATTGGTCGGCTGGAGCAGTGTGTTGTGATTGGTGGAGCGTTTCGAGTGTGTTTGGGAAATGTCCCGCCCCTTACCATAACCGGCAGTTTAAGACACTACTGACTAACTCAACCAGGCCCCGCCCCTTTATTCTGCGCATTAATTATCATAATGAGGAATATTGTGACGTGTTCGTTCCCGGAAGAAACTCGAGACTACAATGGAGGCGTTTCAGGAGTTCAGAAACACTGATATAGAGAATAACTCAATTCGCCTTTGGCTAAGCCACGCCCTAGAATGTAGATTGACCAATCACAGTGCAGCCGAGAACGAGCTCCACAGCGGTCCGACACTTGTTCACAGCGCTCCATTGACTTTAACTCCGGCGTCTCATATGTTTGGTCTCGGCAGGCTATTACCGCCGTAGTTTTATCAAAAATATGGTTAAATGTTGTGCCAGGGATATTTGTAACACAGATACGTGTTTCCCAGAGAGGTTGGAGGGGTGTCCGTTTTTCCCTTCCCAAAACCGGTCAAATCCTGACAAGTGTCGTCTTTGGATTAAACTGTGTGGACGTCCTCAGTCAGCGAAACCCCTCAAGATCAACAACACACTTTTGTGTTTTAACCTTACTGTGAAGTTACACTAGTTAGACAGTTTTATGCTGGTTTAGGTCATGATTTCGGTTCTCTACCCTAATTGTTGATACGCTAGCACACGCTGCTAATAAATACAACTTTATACTCGCGTAGTCCGTGTGCTTTAATAACGATTATAGAAGTGAATAGAGACCAGCTCTGCATGAACAGTGTTGCTCCTGATATTGTGAGTCCCAGTCTCCGTCTCCATTAGGATATGATGCGCTGGGTCAGTTTTTGACTGTGACCGTTATGCTTTTGCCTCTATTTGGATCTTGTTGTTGCTTGCGTTTCTCCGGTATGTCTTGAATAAAGCCTTCGAACGCACACTGAGCCGCTTCTGCCTACTTCTATCCGACACTTTATTTGCTGCTTTATAAAAGTTTGATAAAAGTTCAGCAGGAAGAGCCGTCACAGCATAAGCCATGTTGATACCAAACCAGAGCCCAGATGAAGTTGACGGACGTAGCAACAGTAACTAAGGGGGGCGGGGCTTAGCCAAAGGTGAATTAGCTCAATTACACACTAAAGACAGATGCATGGACAAAAGCATATAGAACACCTTTATATAATGGGCTAAGTAATTAAATTATAGGAATAATAGGTTCAAACCTTTATAAATGATTTAACACACCACATTATTATAGATGCAGGAATATCATGTTTTGAAATGCAAACAGCATGTGACACCAGTTAACACACGCCGCAGAAGTGTTTTGACAGACGACAGCGAGGGGTTAATCACATCATCTCCTCTCACACCGGACAGCACCGGATCAATACGCCTCGTGTTTCTCTCCCGCTCCGAGTGTGCAAACCTGATCCGGTCTGACCCTGAAACCTGCCAGCAGAATACTCCTGACACTGATCCTGGGACTGTAGATGCACATTTCACCCAGAGGAAATCTATTCTCCATTAAAGGGGTGTAATGCCCTTTTCACAAGATGTAAAATAAGTCTCTGATGTCCCCAGAGTGTGTGTGTGAAGTTTAAGCTCAAAATACCCCACAGATCATTTTATATCGCATGTTCAAATTGTCACTTTTTGAGGGTGAGCAAAAACACACCGTTTTGTGTCTGTCCCTTTAAATGCAAATGAGCTGCTGCTCCCGGCACAGGGGGCGGAGCTACAAGAGCTCGTGTCCTTTTACCTCACACACACATTAGTGCAACTTTTAGCATTTTATGTTGAAACCGGAGTCAGACAATGATGGAGGGACTCGAGAAGAAGTGACGACATGTAGAAGAACAGGACATTTCTGAACGGTTAGTTGATGAATTTATGTAGATTATGTGTAGTTATCTTCTAGTCATTGATTAGCATATTCTGTCATGATAATCTATAAATCGTGTTCAGGGGGCGGGGTTTATGTAAATTTAGGGTTGGTGATGTCACTAACCCGTGAGGAATGTCGTGTAGTTCCTACCAGCCGTTTGTTGTAGTTCTTAAAAAGCGATTTCTTTAAAAGCAAATATCTCCCTTTGCTTTGAACTTTGAGCGTTGTAACTTTGCAGATGTTGTTTATGATCAAACACAACATTACACACTAACTACAGTTAGAAAACACAACATTACACACTAACTACAGTTAGAAAACACAACATTACACACTATATTACACACTAACTACAGTTAGAAAACACAACATTACACACTAACTACAGTTAGAAAAGTGAGCGTTTATGTGACTTTTTACTCATATTTTTAATGTTTTAAATCATTAAAACCTTGCATCAGTATCTTTGATAAGCGCTTCTGCTGGTCTCCTGCATCATTCGGAAGTCTTTCCTGGAACAAATCTTTTCTCTTGTATTCTCTTCCTCCTCTCGATTTAAACTTTTTAGGTGCAGAAACCGATGATATGCTGCTCTTGTTTTTGCTGTTACAGACTAGCATGTTCACATCAACCCTCGGTGCTTTCAAAGATTCAACTTTTTGATCTGGTACTTTTTGAATTATAGATGTCACAAAACAGTGTCTGCATCCCAGAAGGAAAACATCTCTTTAAAGACAACCATGGAAAAATGCTGAGCAAGTCGAGTGAAAAATGTTTTTGTATTCTTACTTTTTTAACTGTCACATTGTCCGTTTGTTTTGATGTCTGCTCTGGAGTGTTTGATTAATCTGTTCATTATTCAGCTCTGTCTTCCTCGTTTGTTTCTATGGTTTCTGATTGATTGTTAGTTCAGTTCAGGAGTGTCTTGTTAATTTGCTCTTCAGGACTGTCTATTTAAACCCTGTGTTCTGTCTTGGTCTTTGCCATTGCCAGTAAAGTTGCATTTTGTTGGTTGTTCTGTTCTCGATCTTGTTTTTGTTCCTGAGAATCCGTTTGGTAAAGATTTGAGTTAATTTGTAAAAAAGCCTTAGGCCGTGTGTCCACCAAAGCGTTTTTAGCCAGCTGAAAATGCCAAGCTATGTGTGCTTGAGAGCGTTTTGGCAGCGCAATTTTCAGTTGAGACGGTTCATTGCTATGATACAGAATATCCATTGGTTGGAGTGGTATTAGTCCCGCCCCTCCTCCACTGTGATTGGACTGTTGGGTAAAAAGTGACAGTGATGAGCGCTGCGTTTTACCCAAAGTTGAACATTCTTCAACTCTCGGCGACCTGCCGAACGCTCAGTGCTTCAGTGGGAAAAAGACGTTCAGCGCTCATGGCGTTTTAAAAACTTGAAAAGCTCCCATTGAAAACAATTGAAAAAACACGCCAGCCTCGTGAAAAAACGCTTTGGTGGTCATGAACGCATCTCTTCAATTCTGGAAATATTCCTTCATTCAAAAAACATAATGTGATCTAAGACTGGAGATTGCACAGGAGAGTAAAGTGAGTGAGTGTAAGCAATTGGGACATTGCTTAGTTTGTATCATATTTACTCTTAATTTGGTGTCGTGCTACAGACCTAATTTAAATATTATGCAAAAACAGAAATCCGATCGGTTATCCAGATACAGAGGCTACTTAATATGATCAAATGTAAACGCACTGTGTCCTGATTGGCTAATGATCGGATCATGGTGATCGCATGTTAATGCCAAGTGTACGCAAAACTCATCATTGCAATGCTACAGAGCTTCATTTGGTTAGTTAGCATGACCCTGGTGGTACAGTAGATATTGTATGCAGGATTTTAGAAATACAGAGGTCTGAAAACTAAGCTTGCTTAGAGACTTTAGGCCCCTGGAAAAATGTGGATTCCCCTGAAGCAAAGATTTAATAGCACTCGCTTTAAAATGTGTCAGTCAGTCTTTCATTTTCATCTGTGTCAGTAAAAATGCTGTCATTTTACAGGGACAAATACAGTAAATGTAAACATTTACAGAACCTGAAAATTAAAAAATGTCAAACTGTAATTTACAAGAACTGATAAATCCAACGGCACTTTTCTGCTAAAGCAAGAAATCTGTGCTTTTAACATGAATTAACATCCACTATAATAACACGGGTGGTAAAGAGAAGTATTTACACAAGCTGAGGGAAACACTAATACACCAAAGGTGCAGTCATACACACAAATATCAAGTTTAATCAAAGTAATATTATTCAGGTGAGTAAACTATGAAGTTTTTTGGCTTAACTCTAGCTTTTTTTTTAAGCATGGAGCAAGAACCATTGAGGAAGAGAGATTAAATAAAGCAGACGGCCTTCTGGGGTTTATGGGGTTTGTTTTATGAAGTTCAATTATAGTTGACTTGATAAGTTGGCGCTGTTATTGATCATGTACAGATGGCAGAAACTAAGCTAAGCGCAAGGGTGATTGAACAGGTATGGAAGGGTTAAAGTGTGGATTATGGGTTCAAGTGATTGCAGGTCAATAGCAATCAGTCAAACTCAAGAAAAATCATAAAAAAATCAATAGGGGAAGTTGAACTGACGAGTAAAAGTTATGAGTACGAGTTATTGAACAGTTTGAATGCGTGCTTGGCGCCATGAGCTTGGGAAGGGGTCAAATTGTTTCCGTTTAAACCCAACTTTGGTCTTTGTTAATCAAATGTTATTCATGAGAAGTGGTCTTTGCGTGAAGTCGTGAGCGCACCTCTTCAGATGTGAAGTGGTTTCCGCTGGGACAGTCTTTTCATTAGCGCTATTGGCGATACACTGAGTGTCATGTGGTTCCTTCTCTTCAATCTGAATGCAAAATGATTGGATTGAGGAGTCTGGAAGCTTTAAGACTCAATCGGAAAAGACATTCATGTAGACATGCAGCGGATCTAATCTTGCACGATCTCGTTTTGTATGTAAGGACAGAGAAGTTATGAAGTTATGAAGAGTGAGGTGGTTTAGGTAACCGGTTTATGTGCACAAATAATATTTATCAAATCTGTGTACACATTTTATACATGCAATTGATATATGCTCACAGTTGACATAATGTTTGTGTATGTATAACATTACCGGTAATCTCGTTTGGGATCATTTTCCTATGATTCGAAACAATTAAAAAATTGTTTTTAATTTATTTTAGTTATTCAACAAGGACATTAAATTGAGCAAAAGTGACAGTTAAGACATTTATAATGTTACAAAAGATTATATTTGAAATAAATGCTGTTCTTTTCAACTTTCTATCCATCAAAGGATCCTGAAATAAAATGTGTCACGGTTTCCAAAAAGAAATATCAAAACTGTTTTCAACATTGATAATAATCATAATTGAGCATCAGATCATCATATTATACTGATTTCTGAAGGATCATGTGACACTGAAGATGAGTAATGACGCTGAAAATTCAGATTTCATCACAGAATATAAATTACACTTTACTATATATTCACATAGAAAACTGCTGTTTAAATTTTAATAATATGTTTACTGTATTTTTAATCAAATAAATGCAGGCTTGGTGAGCTTTCAGAAACATCTCACCGACCCCAAACTTTTGAACGGTGTCGAAAGCATAATTCATGCATTTATTATAGTACTTCTGGCAGAAACGATGATTATATTTCTGTAGGTGTTTAGCTTGAGTCCTTTTCTTTTCTCTACGTTTTATTAATCAACACACTGTCATTCACTCACAGTGAAATTAAAGGCCGCTGGCTTCCATCTGCAATTATCTGATACAGTAAACACATTAAAACGGCCCCTAGGGATACAAACTATTATTTATCCTATATTATAACAAACGCGCCGGACAGCCAAACACAAATGGTCTGGTATCATGTATTTATGTATTTGTATACATACACTTAATACTCCTTCTCCAAAAGGTTTAAATATGGAGTTTGCTTTGAAACTTTTCTTGTGACTTTTTTTTTTTTATCATGTTTTTCTTTATGCTTTAGTGATTACATTTGTGTTTGATTAGGTCGTTATTGCATTGGATGATTGGGTAATTAGTTCATTAATAATGAGGTCAGGTGTGATCAGGGTTCACACTGATATAAATTGTACCTTTCTTTCTAAGGCCCCGTTTACACGTACATGGTTATTTTGACAAACGGAGACATTTCCCTTCGTTTACACGCAAACTGAGAATTCGCCTCTGAAAACGATCCTTTCTAAAAACTCCGACCAGAGTGGAGATTTTGGAAAACTTCGTTTGCATGTAAACTGAGAAAAACTGAGTTTTAGGCAGCCGGCGTCACAGTATGAGACGGGATTCTGATTGGCTAACGTGGGCTTGAGCTTCTCGTTACACTGCCACCTACAGGTTTGGCATGCTCTTGACGGCATAAACACACGGGTTCATGTAAACGAAACTGACCGGTGTGCACAATGTTATTTTTGAAAACGGAGAATGTCCATTTATGAAAATAGCCGTCCACATATAAACATAGCCTATGATTGTTGCTTGCCTGACGAAGACCGTTTGGGTCGATACGTTGTTCATTTGAATAACTCATTGGGAGCAGAAGTAGCAGTGTGTTGATTCCTGTTTATTTTGTTATCAGGTATTTCCCACATGATGCTCACCTGTGAATATTTACATCTGCAATCCAAAGGGTCTTGCTTTGAGAAAACGGAGCGTATATAAATATATGTACTGTATATCGCCTCAGTTTTCAAAAGAATCCAATAACTGGGAAAAAGATCCCAGTCTTGCTTCCTCTTTGCTAATTCCACAAACGTTGTTCGTCCAATATCAGCAACCCCGAGCGCAGGTCTCTGTGGAGGAATAGAAATGCAATCTAAATCCATTTTGTGTTTACTCAGGCCCTCAGACACACAAAGTGAAGGTAATAACCTTCAGCCTTTGCTTATCTCTCAGTTTCCAAAGCAAGTCAGTGTGAGTATATAAGAAATTAAATAAATAACTGTTAGATTCTTTTTCATCCTTCACACACAGACTCGTGTGATGTTGACCTGAACTTCCGGACTAAAGTAAAATGGTAAAAACAGCCTCGGAAAAAAAAAACGTAGCAGGAAAAGTTGTTACATTCTCGTATCTTAAAAGGACAAGGAAGAAAACGCGCGGCTTCAGGGAGGAATTTCAGGCCAAGTTTCTCCCAAATATCTTTCAAATTATAATCTCTAAATTGAATGAAACATCAAGTGTGTTCAATACTTGAGGTGCATGTGTCGTGTTTGGACGTGGACTGTGAAGCTTAGAGTCTGAACATCTTCAGGCCCTCCAGAGACAGCGTGGCCTTTTCTTCTGCATTTCCCTTTGGTGATTTCCATTATTTTAAAAATGCCACCTTCTGTTTCCCAGTACAGCAAACGTGACCAGCATCTGTATCCCGGGCTTTACTGTGTGCACTTAATCTGAACAACTCCACTCATAATAAATTGGGAAAAAATGACTCTAAACAGTTGCGTTTGTTTATTTGGTTCCTCTCACCGAAACATTTCAAAAATCAATTCATTGAACAATATTTTTTAACTATTAGCCCGCTTTAATTAATCAAACGCATAATATTTAGCAACTCTGACCCAACATTATTTGAGTAATGTCAAGTTGTCATAACAAAGACAACTCCAACAATGTCATATTTGTATAAAAAAATGTCATAATTGAGTAAATGACAGTTGTCACAAACATGCATAAAACCAGGTAAATGTGTCGTGTCATGATTATGAAGATGTCGTGTCAGTCTTATGCACACCCCTCAGGTAAAGCGTTACGGGAATGACTTAAAAAACTAAATTATGACAGACAGGAAATGACATTATTCAAACCTTTTTCTACAGCATGACGTGAAAACAAAGTGAATAATCAAATTATCTTTTTTTGTCTGTTCAAGCAAATTGAAATGAATGCAAATTGAATGCAATAAAAATGACTCACATTCACACAAAAATATTATAAATGATATACAGTAAAAGCTATATTTTTGTAATTTGTGCCATCATTATGAATGGGTAACATGAGATTTATACATTTTATTTTAGTTTGACCTTCTTAGTGGACGATAAACATTTTTTTGAAGGTTAAGTGTCTCCTTTTCACTAACATTTGCTTAAAACAAAAACAAACTATATATATTAGGGCTGTAAACGATTAATCGCATCCAAAATAAAAGTTTGTGTTTACATAATACATTTGTGTGTACTGTGTATAATTATTTTGTATATATAAATACACACACACACACACACACGTGCATGTATATTTTTAAGAATTGTTTTTATTTATTATTTATTTAATATAAATTATAGCCTATATAAATCTATATACAGTATATACATGCAAATATTTCTTAAATATATACAAGCATTATATACAAACATGTATTTATGTATATAAAATAATTATACACAGTACACACACATTTATTATGTAAACACAAACTTTTATTTTGGATGCGATTAATCGCGATTAATCGTTTCAAAGCCCTAATATATATATATAGCCTGTTTGTCCAGAAGAACAACACAACATGCATGAAGACGTTCAGATCTCCAGAACTGAACATTCCCTCTCTGATCAACTTAACCAAGACTTGTTTTTCTCACTCGAAGCGTTCCCAGTCTGTGCCTCTTCCCTGACCCAGCGGTGGCCTAGATTAAATGACTCGTTAGGGAGCTCGTTTAGCTTTTAAGCGCTCCTGTAATTGAGAACATCAATATTGATTTCCTATTGAGAGGCTGACTCAGACCGATCTCTAAAGCTAGGCTCTCGATTCACACGCCTCTGTTCTCATGAGAATCTCACTGATCTTATTGGTTCATTAAGTCCTACGCTACATTAGCCGACATATTGACACTTTGAAACCATATTGGCATTGATATCAGTCCACTGTCCCAAACCATAAACCATAAACCAAACCATAAACCACAACCAAAGCAATCTATAGTAAAGTTTCATGATTTACAGCATGATTGACTTGCCTGCGTTCATGCAAAAATATAAATTCCTACATTATTTACTCACCCGCCTCATGTATGACTTCAGTGCAACACAAAAGAAGACGTGAATTTCCATTTTCAAATTTCATACTCCAAAACTGAACTCTATTAGTGTGAGCACGTCTCACAAAATGAAAAGATCTGGATGGGTCCTCGTGTTTAGAGATGAACTCGTCTGGCATATGATTCTGCTACTGACACGATGATGTGCTTTCAATTTTCTTTTGGTGAAAAGGTGCATTTTAATGGGCGTTAAACATTAATTATGGGCTGTAATGTTCTAATGTTGGCAGGTGTGGCATTTTATTCTTGTAATGTATCATAAGTGAAATCAAGAGTATTATTAAACTACAAATGTTTGTAACAAATTTGTGGCACAGTAATATATATATGACCCTGGATCACAAACCCAGTCTTTTTCTTTTATGCCAAAAATCATTAGGATATTAAGATCATGTTCCATGAAGATATTTAGTAAATGTCCTACCGTAAATATATAAAACATGTATTTGTGTGAGTGAATGCAGCACAATCGTGAACATAAATGCACAACTTTAAAGGAGATTTTCTCAATGTTTAGATTTTTTTGCTCCTCAGATTCCAGATTTTCAATAGTTGTGTCTCGACCAAATATTGTCCTATCCTAACAAACCACACATCAATGGAGAGATTATTTATTGAGCTTTCATGTGATGTATAAATATCAATTGACCCATGTGACTGATTTTGTGGTCCAGGGTCACATATTACAAATCATGATTGTTCAGATGTGTCTATGATGCATTGTGTGTGCAAAGTTTAAACAGTCAATTCTGTCCTTAAATGTAATCTTGTTTCACTTCAGTCCAGTTGCCAATCAGTTCCCGCCAGTCTTTTGTTGTCATAGTAACTAAAGTGATTGTCATTCTGTTCAGCTGTCTTCCATTCATTATCATCAGTACATACACTACTGTTCAAAGTTTGGGATGATAAGACTTTTTAATGTTTTTAGAAGAAGTCTCTCCTGCTCACCAAGGCCATAGATATACATAATAAAGGCTAGATGTCATACGGCGGAGTCTCTAACGTCATCACCGGCGGCCATCTTGTCACAGGCAAGCTTTCTGGCGGGCTCTGTGGTTCCTGATGTACGGTGATGATCTCCACGAACACAAATACTCTTATCTCGCTAAAATCTTGACGGATTTACAAACGGTTTGATTTCTTACAAACGTTATTAACGTGGCTATAATTCTGGATGCTTGAACATGTTGAAATATATAATATTATAATTATTCATAAGTATGCAGTGTCATAACTACATCTCTGACGTTTATAACAAACCAACCTGTTTGAAAATCATTAGAAAATTTAGCAAGTTATGGTTATTTAAAAAGTACATGCACCATTAAAACACAATGTTACGAGTGAGCGAGCTGACTGTGACAAGATGGCCGCCGTGTGCGGACGTCAACCTCCATTGGCCAGCAGCGCGGACGAGACATCTAGCCTTTATTATGTATATCTATGACCAAGGCTGCATTTATGTGTCACGGTTTGGGTTTTGTTCCTTGTTCCTGTCTGACATGTGATCCTGCGATGTGTTTCCTTGTCTGTTGTGTCATGTTGTCATTGGTTCATTGTTCACAGGTGTCCCCTGTCTAGTCGTTAGTCTTGTGTATTAAGCCCTCATGTTTGCCCTGTCTTTGTCTATTGAATGTTTCTTGTTGATGTTCTTGTCTCCAGTGTCAGTCTTTGTTTTATGTTTGATCACATCAATGTTTTGTTAATTAAAGTTGCGTTTGGGTTCTCAACCAGCTTGCGTCCAGTGATTCGATGCAATTTGATTTAAAAAACTGTAAAAACAGGAATATTGTAAAATATTAGTACAATTTAGAGCAGCTGTTTTCTATGTGAATATATAGTAAAGTGTAATTTATTTCTGTGATCAAAGCTGAATTTTCAGCATCATTACTCCAGTGTTCAGAGTCACATGATCCTTCAGAAATCAGTGTAATATGATGATCTGATGCTCAAGAAACATTTATTATTATCAATGTTGAAAACAGTTTTTTTACAGGATTCTTTGATAAATAGAAAGTTAAAAAGAACAGCATTTATTTGAAATGGAAATCTTTTGCAACATTATAAATGACTGTCACTTTTGATCAATTTAATGCAGGGGTTTTCAAATTTAATGCATCCAAGTTAAAAAAAAAAGTAATATTATTATGAGAATTGTTATGAAATAACAGTATAATAATGTATTGCCTATAGCCTATCTGTACATTATACTTTTAATGTTAATATTTTAGAGATTAGGGGTCCGGCCGGTCAGTCTGACATATATGCCAATTTTATGCCGGTCAAATGCACTCGGGCGCCGCATGAATAACATGATTTCACACAAAAAGTGCCTATAATGCACATTGTTTGCATGTCTAGTGTGTTTTAACAAGAACTGGAGTATAGGCTATGTCAGAAAAGAAAATGAAGACTCAAAAATATAGATATATTTATGAAATTTACCCATTTAAACTTGTTTTTTATTATTCAGTTTGGGTAAAAGTTGGTGTTTAATTAAAAATATATATGTAGAAAATAAATACTTGTGTGTGCTGTAAAGTGGTTCGGAATCGGCAAAAATCTGTATCGGCAGCTCAATCTCAATGAAAAATCGGAATCGGCCTAGAAAATTGTAATCGGTGCATCTCTATCATCTTTCTGATTGGCTGGTATCATCACATAATCTGATGTTAACAGATGTTTTATTTATTTATTTATTTATACATTTGCCGTAGTATTGTCATGGGTTCAATAACACATCCTGCAAAACGGGGGCCTTGGCCAGAATCTCGTGATATTTGGGGGGCCTTGTCATGGGAAAGTTTGGGAACCCCTGATTTAATGCATCCTTACTGAAAAAAAGAATTGATTTCTTTTCCAAAGTTTTGAATGGTAGTAGTGCATAATATATAATTATATAAGTTATATAATTCTCTCTCTCTCTCTCTTTCTCTCTCTCATGCACAACAACAACAACACAATCTATATATGATATCATTTAATCTACATGTAGTTGATTTATGAGGTATGATATGAGATAAAGCCCTTTATGGGTGTCTTCTTTCAGGTCCTCTCAGCATCGACGACCTCACAGCTGCTCAACACCTTCACATTGATTTCACGTCTTGTTTAGAAAACAGTTTTTAGCGCGAGATCTTCACTTAATCAATGCTGGTGTCAGAATCACAGTGCCAGTGTGTGTCGGCTGGCAGCTTAATGCATGAAGACACACACACGGAGATATGAACATTGCTGTTCCGGATTATTATATTGATAGAGAGCCTGACCTGCTGTTATTAGAGCCGAACGCCCGGCTCTGTGCAAATATCCTCGGGTGTGGAGCGTTTGAGAGGGTTAAGCGTGTCACAGAGCCGGAGGTGATCGATCATGAACTCATGAACACTGGGCTTCAGATCTCATCTGCGCATTATCTTCAGCCGTCTCACAGAGTTTGCTGATATACGTAAATCACAGCGAGACACTTGCACTGAATGAGAGCTCAATATAGTACACACACGCACACACACACACACACACACACACACACACACTGAAAGGTCAGACTCGTCTCTTCACAGATCTCATTTGTCGAGATATTGCTTCCTTTGCTCTTGTTGACTCAAGCGCATATGACAAGATTGTTTCAAACACCGGAGGGATATTGAAATGAATGCTGCTATACGAACATGCAATTTACAGTCACAAATATATATTTTCAGCCCTCCTGGAAGAATTTAAACGTCCCTTTATTGCATTCTTGTAAATATGATGAATTGATTTATATGGGAAATATGATGTCTGCAGACCTTGTTGCCAGATTGGCACAAGTTTCCATTTGTTAAACGTATTTAATTAGTTTATTTATGAAGCTTAATTGTTTGTTTGTTTGTTTGTATACTTTATTGTCCTTTTTCAAGAAATTTGTCTTGGACTCAAAGCTGCATTTATACAAAAATACATACATACAACATATACACATACAAACCAATAAATAAAAGTTAAATTCTATATGATCATTACCAGACTACATTACTACATCTTGCTATTTAACATATTAATAGATACAGGAATAAAATTCTAATGTGTTTATTAATCTCATAGTTCATGTTCTATTTATCATTTAATAATGAATTATTAAAATAATTATTTAATGGGCCGGAGGATGAATTTAAAAACTAAAGTTAATAAAGATTAATAATAGCTCATTGTTCATTCGTTTTAGTTATTGAGATCTTATTGTACAATTCTACCGCAAGATTCATTATGGAAATTTTAGTTCCGTTTTAGAACAATTTAAAAAGTAGAACACTTTCAAATTCAAATTCAGACTGACATGGAAAGAATATATATATATATTTAATCATATTGAGGAATAGACATACAGCTGGTGCAAAGATTCATCATGATCTCTTGAACTTTGACTCATATGGTCTTGATGCTCAGTCAATTAGTTATTATTATAGAGAGTAGTGAGCAGTTGTGCTTTACAACACATACACCGACACACAATTTTGGATTTAATAACCCTAACCCTGTCCAAAACAAATGAAAATAAAAATAAACCACTCACTCACTCACTCACTCACTCACTTTTTCAATTTCAAATTTTATTAGCATGACTGTGTAATGTTGCCAAAGCATCAACATATTATATATATAAATAATACAACAAACAAATTCACTCACTTACACTCACTTACACTGACTCTCACACACACACACACACACACACACACACACACACACACACACACACTCACTCACTTACACTCAAACACTCACTCACTCACTCACACACTCACTCACTCACTCACACACTCACACACTCACTCACTCACACACTCACTCACTCACACACACACTCACTCACTCACTGCACTCACACACACACTCACTCACAAACACACTCACTCACACACACACTCACTCACACACACACTCACACACTCACACTCACTCACTCACACACACACTCACTCACTCACTCACACACTCACTCACTCACTCACTCACTCACACACACACACTCACTCACACTCACTCACACACACACTCACACACACACTCACTCACTCACACACACACGCGCTCACTCACTCTCTCACTCACACACACACTCACTCACTCGCTCACTCACACAAACAAACACTCACTCACACACTCACACTCACTCACACACCCACACTGACACACACACTCACTCACTCACACACACTCACACAAACCCGACCCCTAAACCTACCCATCTCAGACACACACACACACACACACACATGCACGCACGCACGGACACACACACACTTTGTTTTTTCAGGATCACTTATGTAAAAAAGACTCGACTGTGTCCTGATCCTGCATTGAATGATTGTTAACTCGTCGTTTGTAGATTTGTATCATTTGTTCTTAATAACTCTTCTTGGAATATGAACTCTAATCCAACACAGTTTGCGTTATCCGACCCGCTCAACAAACTTCACGTCTCACCTCAGAAACTGTTTTAAGACATTAAAATGTCCATTTTGCCGAGTCGAAGTGCCCGGAGTCAAACCCACTTTTCCACAATTACTGACTGGCCCTTCGACCCGCGTCCCACCGCCGTCATAATGAAGCGCTCGCTCCTTCACCAAGAGTCAAAGCAATTATGACAGGGTGATTCATTCACACAGAGCTCGAAGCGGTACATGAGCGAAGGCAGATCCGCTCCAGTCATTATTCATTGTTAGAAATAACCCATGGAAGTTTTTTTGGGGGTAAAAACACCATTCAAGGCCCCGAGTGGAAGGAAAACCTCAGATGTCCTCATTAAATGGAGTATTTTACAATAGAACAGGAACATTAGGCTTTCAGTTGCTTTGTTCCATCCAAAGTTGTGAATTTAACTGCATAAAAATCTGCATAAAACAGCATTTCCATCCCATCCAGAATAAAATTATCACTTTCACCACAATCGGTTTTTAAAAATAATTTTGATGACACTTTCCACTAGTTAGTCCAGTTATCCAATCACAGCCTCTGCTGGGGCAAAGTCACATGACATCTGTGTGAGCGTCGAGGGATTCATTCAGTAAATGTGTTTCCATTTATGTGAATGTTTTCTTTACGGATAAAAAAAGAAATCCTCCTTCTCAATTAAGCACATACTTTTTTAATATGCATTTTTGGAATTTATGCACATCTTGGCGTGTCCATCCAGCGTTTTTTTTTTAGCAAAATCAAAATCACCACATAAAAAAAGATGGATGTAAACACAGCTAGTGTGTAACTCAGAAAAGCTCTTTACTTGAACATATTTTACTGATATTGCTTTCAAAAATGTATATTTCATGTCAAACAGAGAGCAATACTGTATGTGATCAACCAAAAAAAAAAAAAGTATCAGAAATGAAATGTAACCAAGTGACCGCCGCCACATTGCCTTTAGCATTTGTTGCAATGATATCATCGATACTTATTGATTTATGGCAATATCTCTATTACAGTTGTGAACAAGCTGGACAATATCACAGGGGTAAGACTATGAAGTTATGAATAATCTATGATGCTGGGAAGAATATTTCAGCCGTTTTCTGTAAGTACAGAGTCAACTTTGACCCATGATACTGGATCACACAAGTTAAAAGGAGAACTTCCCTTAATACTTCATTTTACAGGAAGTATTAAAAAAAAAGATACTCAAGGATGTAATTTTATAATAATGTAATATTTGTATTTACTGTGAATGGCGTTTCAATGGCATTGTAATTTGAAAACTTTTTAAATGCTTAAATGTAAACATGTTTTTTTTTTTAATAACACACAGTAACATAATTGAAAGTTTCTTATAGGAATATCTTCACTAAAAAATAACAATATTCTAGAATTAACTCCATATGCCATTCTCTAGCCTATATTATGGTATATTAGTATTATTTTATAGTTTTAACATATTATATTCTGTTTCATAGTCTAGTTTTCATTTCATTTTCGTGGATCAGTTGTATATTATATAATATATACCATTGTAATATAATTATTTAACATTTTTAGATCTTAGCCATTATGTCCAAGCTGTTCTTTTCTATTCAGCAAAAGTGATACTTGACAAGAAAGCACCATAACTGTAGTTTGTGAACATGTGATTATATTTTAATGCATGAACACACATGACTAGTCTTCTGAAGACATATTATGGATTTGTGACGTTTTTCTTTAAAAATGTTCTCCTCTTCTATAGCTCTCAAGTTTCTTGCCAACGTCAGGTTTAACGTCACTGACGACAATCACAATATAGTGCAGTATGTTAAAAAATAATAATTACAATTTTTTTGAAACTTGATCATATGGCTTGCACCAAGAAGAAGAAGAAGAAAAAACATGCAAAATCCAAATAATAAATGGTAACGATGAATACAATTGTGCATAGGTAGTAGAATGCCACTCAATGTAATGTTAAAATGTTAAAGGTCTCACCCCCTCATTCTCTTCCTTTTATGATGCATAGTAGCAGTGCCAAGTTTCATTCAGATATATTATTATTTACTGGTAGCTGAATGAGCCTAAAAGTTGCATATGTAGTACATAGCGCAAAAAAAAGCCATTTTATATCCATGACTTTCCAAATCCTAACAAGTCCAGCTTTACAGCCGTTAGGGAAGCAACATCCACATCTGCTGACATTAATTACTGACATTTTGGTCACGATTGACATGGTTAGTGTTCAACTGAACTGATCATTAACTGCTGAAGTAACGGTTGATTTGTGCAATATTCTGATTTGTGATGTCAAAGTTAATATTACATGATAGTATCGGAAAATTGTTGCATATTGTAAAACGTTGTCCGTGTTGAGCTACCACTAATAATCATTAGAATACATCCAAATTTTATCAGCTTTTTTCTTTTCACATTACTAATACTTTTGGAGGGTGAGAGGATGAAAAATAGAAATATATATTTTTTGAGTGGCAACCTAATAGTTAGGGTAGCAAAAATAAACACTTAAAATGTTGTGTGTGCGTGTGTGTGTGCATCCAATTAACTCTTATTTTGATACAAATTTGGCTAATACCAATACAATATTTAGCCCAGTGTTGCATTGACTGGAAACACTTCTGCGGTTGTTTATGCACAACACAAGCCAGACTATGTCATGTTAATAATTGTGAAGCATTATTAATTCAGTTGAATTTTTCCTCAGACATGTTTTGTAGCTCTTTTGTTGTTAACAGTAAATAATCACTGATCATCACGAACGTGATCGTCCTCATTCTCCAGTGTGTGAGCTTCGTTCCAGAAAGACCAATTAGATGTGGTTTAAGAGAAGCTTTTCTGCGCCACTGGAACACTTTAAGGTTGAGTGTCCTTCTCAAGAGCGCCGTACAGGCATTATCCATTAGGAGATTGAATCCTCAACCCCGGTTACTGTTTAATTTATTTTCCAGCGCTATGGAAAGACACAGCATAACCTCGCCGTCCTGAAATTATACGAGGCCCGGCGTCTAATGAGGTCAAGGACAGAAAAAAATAGATATTAAAAACAATGGGTTTAACTATCAGCAGGTGTTCATATGCACATGCACGAAGGTCTTCATGTTTACGCATGCAAACCATGGGCGTAGGTTTAGGGGGGGGCGCTAGGTACTAGTCCCAATCAATATTTTAAAGATGACAAAATTGTCCCCACCAATATTTTAGCGAAGTCCTTTGTCGCAGGGTTTCTCCTGCATAGAGAATTACTGTGCGTTCACCACCGCCGGCGGCGAGAGCGTCAAAGTGGCCGGAAGCCTTTCATTTTCAATGAGAGCCGGCGGCGATCTCCGGCGAGAGCGGGCGCGGCGCGTCTTGGACGGGCGAGAGCGGCGAGAAGAGTTGAAACCAAGTCAACTTTATGGTAATAAGCTATGACGCGGTTCAGCGGCAACCAATCGGAATGTAGAAGTCCTCCGCCGGAGAGGATACCAGAGAACACAATCCTGTAAACTTTGGTTCTGACCGACCACATTAGTTCCTAAGCAAAATGGAGGAAAAGTTAATTTTTTCTGTTGCGGGTTTCCCGTTATTGTACGACGTGTCCCTGTTTACATCCAGGGACATTAATAAAAAGAACCACTCATGGAAAAAGGTGTCTGAAATTGTTGGTGTTTTGTTACTGTCATATTTAAAAGATTTCATTATCTTAACTTATACCCTACGTGTGGCCAGTATGCACAAAATAGGATACTGATTTATGTTCAGTTCTTATTTGCTTTGCGGCTCCTTTAAAAAAAGTTTAAAAAAATCACACATTCTAAAATCTACGTCAGAGCGTCTCCGAATCTCACGGCGTCGGTGGCAGGGCAAAAATTCGCTCTCGAATTTTGGCGGTATGAACGCACAGTTAGCCTATGACGCGGCCGCCTCCGTCAAATTACATGCCGCCTCCGGCTCTCGACAAATCTCGGACAGACAGTCACATGCTCAGATATACTTTTTCCCACTGGTTCTGTGCGGGTTCCCGGCCTGTGTCCATTCTCAAACCGTATAGTTTGCCTATAGTGCTGCGCGGATCACACATCATACAAAATACATGATCAGGATTTTACCACCTCCGCCTAGTTCTAAGCCAGGAAAAACCCAAAATGGCTGAAAAAACGTGGGGGTGGGATGTCCCCCACCAAAGCTGAGACCAAACCTACGCCCTTGATGCAAACACATGCTGGATATTCTCCACACGCAAAGCCTTGAAGTCGCTCTCCACCAATTACAAGGCTGTGTTACAATAAAGCAATGAATTAACATAACTTACCTCAACACTTTACCTTGTCAAACAACAACATAGTTGCTTAAACCTCCGTAAGGAACTGCTTTGCTAATGAGCCGGAAGCCTCTACTTGAGCTTTATCGCCGGCGCTGGCCAGGTGAAATTGGACCGGCTCATTACACCATTTAGAAAACAATTTGATTTTAATAACTAATTCCCCTCTGTGATTAAACTCCTCTCCTTAGAGGCCCTTCATGGTAATTGTTTTAATTAAAAGCGCTGTACGGGTGTGTGTACTACAAGGACAGATGCCACCAGATTCCCGCTAAGATAAATGCCACCTGGGAGGAAGATAATGAAAACCAATTAACCATAATACCCGAGTCATTATGTTGTGTCGTGTCTTCGAGTGTCTTCACCCGAATCCTCAGACGCCCCGTTTAACACGGCCGTGATGGGGAACAACTGGAGCTGGAGCGTTGTGGTTTTGTTTACGGATGTGTTTATAATTTGCTCCAGTGATTTGATAAATGTCATAAAAAAAGTGGTGCAGATTCACCCTGTTGCTCTTCATACGACATATTTAGTCAAATTGTGCCGGTTTTCATATTTTACTTGTGCATGGTGAAACTCGAATGTCGTGCAAATGTTCATTTATTTCAGTAATTCACCTTAAAAGGTGAAACTAATATATTATATAGACTCATTACATGCAAACTGAGATATTTCACAGCCATTACATATTTAACACAGTAATATCTTATACTAAACCTGAACTAAACTTGACAAACTATCTATCATTTGAAAGCTTGCAATCTCTAGTTTACATATTTGGTGATTTTCTAAATAAATGACAGAGGAGCCGTAATTGATCAATTTGCAACAAGAATATGTTCATACTCCTAAAGCGTGTTCAGACCTTTATTTTGAAATAGTGATGAACATGAAAAATCATGAAAGAATGGTAGAAACCTCAGTTTGTTTTCATGCCAAGAGTTCAAAAGATAGCATCCATTCAATTCTTTTAGAAAAAAAGATCTGAAAATGGTTTTAAATATAAAGAAAACAATAATAGATTCAGCATTAGTGATGTGGCAGCGAGCTATAATGCACATACGTGATCTTTTGTGTTTCTTTGAGGTTGAATTCATTTCTAAATACTTCCAACACTTAAGGGGTTAATGCTAAAATCTTGTTAACATTAGATAATGCAATGTGAACTAACATGAACTAACAATGAACAGCTGTGTTTTTATTTATTTATTAACGTTAACAAAGTTGAACAAAAACAGTAACAAATGTATTGCTCATGGTTATCATGTTAGTTAATACATTATGTTAAACTAATGAACCTTATTGTAAAGTGTTACCATATGTTTTATAAAAAATATCTAAGTTGCATGCAAATACCATATTGCCACAATTATTTAAACCATGTGCTTTACGCAATACAGATTATTTCAAAGCAGCTTCACAGTAATAAACAGAAATAACAGAATCATCATTTATGCAAACTTCAAATATATAACGATTTAATTTACATAACCTTTGGTAATTAAATAAAAACAATTCACGTTCTGAATGCTTGATTCCACTTTCTTTGGTGTTGTTCTTCAATGAAATTATGATAGTAAAGCCACATTTGATGTTTCCTGCTATGCTAAAGTTATGGATTATTGGTAGTTTGACCTGAACAAGGTCCTCTTTATTAAATTACATTGAATTATCACCTGTGATTCTTTAATGTGATTAGCAACTCGTGAAGAACAGTCGAGGTTGTAAATTAGCTCTAGGACACAAACCCCCCCCCCCCCCCCCCCCCCACACACACACACAATTATGGCTATAATCTATAATTGAGTCAGTAAATATAAAGTAAATGAGTCATTTTTGACGATTAATGACCATTTACATAATTTTTTTTGGTTGTTTGTTTTGTATTTGCAGTTAATATTCTTGTATTTTGATTTTGTTCTGTAGCTATTACATTTTATTGTGAAGCACTTTGTGATTTTTATCTGTGAAATGTGCTATATAAATACATTTTACTTACTTATACTACTCAAATATTATTAATAATGAAACTTCCAAAAAAATAATCACTCAAGCTAAATTACAGGTGTTCTTATAATGATTAGAAATCACATAAGCTTTATATTTTTTATAATCTAGTAAAATTGTAACTGTGTGTCAGTGTATTAATAACAGAATTGGCTTCATGTTATTGAGTTGATTAACTGCGGCTCAGAGCATTTTCCACAGAAGCTTCATTCAAATCAATCGTGTTAACATGCCCTAAAAATATCAGAGTACTGTCTAAATATGACTGTTTTTAATTATTATTTGAATAATTATAGAGACAATAACAGTAACTGAACTGTATGACACTATTTGTATCTGTTTTGTGAGGGAAACAACTTATGCAAAAAACAACTCTGCAAGTTACCCTGCTCATATACACTTATGTCATAATTTCATAATTTAGATTTGAAAATGTATTTCTGCAAAAAAAAAAGTGGTTTCTTAGTCATTTAGAAACCATGCAAGTCAAGTTTTCCCATTACTTATCTCATCAAGATGATTTAATTAGATAAAAAAATTTTTTTAAATGAGTTATACAGACATTACAGCTTCCAGAAATAATCTTAACACATTTTAAGACATTATTTTCTATTCTAAACACATTAAACTTCCCCAGGTTAAAGGTGATCCGATTGTGAGACTCTAAAGAGATTATATTCACTATCCTGACGATATGAATCAGCTTTTCATATTTGCTTCGACGCTGAGGTGAATGTCAGTAATAGGATCTATGTCGGCTGTTGTTGAAACTATAATTCAACTTTCATTCAGGCAGAGCTGTTAACCCGATGGGGTCGGCAAGCGCGCCAGCGCGTTTTGCTCGTTTTAGCAGCAAAAATAGACTTAAAATACTACGTCATTTTTGGTCATACAGACTTAAGAAATATGAAGAAATAAGCTGTTAAATGTCTACTTTTTATGTGTCCACATACTTAAAATAAAGAAAGTAAACAGGGTGTGCTTTCTGCCTCTCCGTCTCCGTGAACCTTTATTCTGGTGCACGTCTGTAAACTTAAATAAAACTCAGCGAATACTATTCACCCAGGCATGAGCAATATATCTTTATAATCATTTAAGAGTGTACTTTTAGATTACAATACTTACAGTAAAGTCCCCTGAAATCAAAATTTAGGCTTTTATTATGAATATGTTAGCCTGTTATCTATAAGCTAGCGTTCTCCAAAACAATGACAAAATTCACGTTTAGAAGATATAAGCATTCAAAACGTATAATCTCTCACTTCTGACGATATGGATAAATAATTCTGATGATGACATCACTCTGCTTCAGCTTCTCATCAGATTTTCTGTCCAATCAAATGCTCTCTAGAATCTGAAGCTCCGCCCCCTACATGATAAGCAGACGCTGAAGCTGCGGCTCAACTTGTTCACACATTTACTGTGTCCTACATGATGAACAGCACACAGTGCACTATATAGGGGACAGGGAACGATTCAGTGTAAATATGCTTTCCATCGGGGCGAATGAAGTCTGGCCAGAGGACACGACACACACACACACACACACAGCGGATCATGTGATCGAGTCCCACAGAGCAGAAAACACATCAGACACACTTGAGTTCTGCTGTATTTTAAAGCGATACTGAGGAGATTAGGAGGAAACTGCAGCTTTACTGAACTCAACGGCTCTGAGCTGGAATATAAGCTAAACGCTATTGGCTATTTTTAAAAAGGGGCGGAGCTACTCGATATGCCCCGCCCTCTTCCTGTTT
>JARPMJ010007330.1:25000-43924 GCA_033366665.1 Phoxinus dragarum | reverse complement strand
TCCTCACGGGGTTGCTATGGGAACTGCACAGGTTCACACACAGGTCAGGATGCGGGTCATGTGATGTGATGATGCGGAGCAGTGAGGAGCGTGTCACATGATCACCATTGAGTAAACTGTACAGTATTCTGTGCAGAGATCGTCTTGTTTTCCAGCACGGACATCTAAACATTCTTAAACCAGGACACATCTACTGGAGGATTAGCAAAATAACTGAAGACTTGCTTCCTGAAAAATCATCAAAAACAAAGAGAGTGCTTAAAACTACAAAGTAAAAGTCTTCGGGACAAAGTTTTATGTTGGCTTGACAAAGCCTTGTCCTGCAATTCTGAAGGTTTCATAAGCTTCTTAGCACGTTCTATCATGTTGTTAGCATGTGTTGAACGTTATTCTACATTTAGCTATCATGTTTTATGATAAATGGACTGCATTTATATAGCGCTTTCACAGACCCAATGGCCACCAAAGCGCTTTTTTTATTACATTGTTAGCATGAAATAACATATTACTAACATGTCTTACCAATTGATAACATGTTGCTAGCATGTTTGAACACTTTGCTAACATGTTTTAGCATTTTGCTAGCATGAATGAGTAGGCTATGTTGCTAACATGTTATGACACATTGCCAACATAAATTAGCACATTGCTAGCATGATTTAGCATGTTATTAGCATTAATTAGCACATTGCTTTCATGAATTAGCATGTTTGCTAACATGTTTTGACACATTGCTAACGTAAATTAACACATTGCGAGCATGATTGAACAGGTTATTAGCATGTTTTAACATGTGATTTAACATGCGGCTAACATGAATTAGCACGTTGCTATTATGAATTAGCACGTTGCTATTATGAATGAGCATGCTTGTTAACATGATTAATGTGTTGCTAACATGATTTAGCATGCTAGCATGTCTTAAGCTAGTGACCAGGCTCTGCTAGTGACAGATACTCGGTGGATGAAGCTGTTATTGTGTAAAAGGTTTGAGCGCTCGATGTAAGTCTAGCGGTTTGATCGTCTGTTTACATGTAGTCTCAGAAGAAGAAGAAGAAGAAGAAGAAGAAGAAGAAGAAGAAGAAGAAGAAGAAGGTTAAATAGGATTCCAGCACGTTTGCACATAACACACCAGTATCTGCTAACGGGGTCAGAAAGCTTCCCCTTTACTTTGAGATGTCCAGTAGTGTGAGTGTGTGTTATCGTGGTCTGGGGTCAGTCCTACACCAGCGAGTTGATGACCGGAGACGGGGGCCCGGACCTGCCGCTGTACTGGCCGATGAAGGAGCCGTCCTCGTTGAACTGCGTGTCCCCGGAGTCGGCGTACTCCACTAAACTGTCCTCGCTGCCGTCGCGCGGGACCGTCCCGCTGGAGGGCGTCCGGCTAACTCTGAGCGGCTTACGGTCCTCCTCACTGCGAGAGAAACCACAGGTGAACCCAGAGGCAAACACTGCAAACGCCACGCGCGTCAAACATCTGCACTGCCGGGACACACTCGCTGCGGACACACTCGCTGCGGACACACTCGCTGCGGACACACTCGCTGCAGACACGAGGAGCATGTGCAGTCGCTGAGCTTCTCCAGTGAGTGTGTCCTGATCAACCCCATCCTTCCCTCGGCTCACTTCACACGAAACTCATCTTTTAAAAATGTAGTGTTCATCAGAGGGTCCAAGACTCTAGGGGCCCTATTGTAACGCTCTCAAACGCAAGTGTCAAAGCGCAAGTAACTCTGTGGGCGGATCCCGGCGTTGTTGCTATTATACCGGCGGGATAAACGACTCTTGCGCCGGCGCAAATCTAAAATGTGTTGGTCTGAAGTCGCTTCATTACTCATAGGTGTGGTTTGGGCGTAACATGAAATAAACCAATCAGAGCGTCCTCTCACATTCCCTTTAAGAGCCGGCGCGCTTGTTCCACGGCGGATTGCTATTATAACGCCGGACCGCTATTATAACGGCGGATCGCTATTATAACGGCGGATCGCTATTATAACGCGGATCGCTATTATAACGGCGGATCGCTATTATAACGGCGGATCGCTATTATAACGGCGGATTGCTATTATAACTGCGGATCGCTATTATAACGGCGGATTGCTATTATAACGGCGGATCGCTATTATAACGGCGGATCGCTATTATAACGGCGGATCGCTATTATAACGGCGGATCGCTATTATAACGGCGGATCGCTATTATAACGGCGGATCGCTATTATAACGGCGGATCGCTATTATAACGGCGGTTTGCTATTATAACGGCGGATCGCTATTATAACGGCGGATCGCTATTATAACGGCGGATTGCTATTATAACGGCGGATCGCTATTATAACGGCGGATCGCTATTATAACGGCGGATCGCTATTATAACGGCGGATCGCTATTATAACGGCGGATTGCTATTATAACGGCGGATCGCTATTATAACGGCGGATCGCTATTATAACGGCGGATCGCTATTATAACGGCGGATTGCTATTATAACGGCGGATCGCTATTATAACGGCGGATCGCTATTATAACGGCGGATTGCTATTATAACGGCGGATCGCTATTATAACGGCGGATCGCTATTATAACGGCGGATCGCTATTATAACGGCGGATCGCTATTATAACGGCGGATCGCTATTATAACGGTGGATTGCTATTATAACGGTGGATTGCTATTATAACGGCGGATCGCTATTATAACGGCGGATCGCTATTATAACGGCGGATCGCTATTATAACGGCGGATCGCTTTTATAACGGCGGATTGCTATTATAACGGCGGATCGCTATTATAACGGCGGATCGCTATTATAACGGCGGATTGCTATTATAACGGTGGATTGCTATTATAACGGTGGATTGCTATTATAACGGCGGATCGCTATTATAACGGCGGATTGCTATTATAACGGCGGATCGCTATTATAACGGCGGATTGCTATTATAACGGCGGATTGCTATTATAACGGCGGATCGCTATTATAACGGCGGATTGCTATTATAACGGCGGATCGCTATTATAACGGCGGATCGCTATTATAACGGCGGATTGCTATTATAACGGCGGATCGCTATTATAACGGCGGATTGCTATTATAACGGCGGATCGCTATTATAACGGCGGATCGCTATTATAACGGCGGATCGCTATTATAACGGCGGATTGCTATTATAACGGCGGATCGCTATTATAACGGCGGATTGCTATTATAACGGCGGATCGCTATTATAACGGCGGATCGCTATTATAACGGCGGATCGCTTTTATAACGGCGGATTGCTATTATAACGGCGGATCGCTATTATAACGGCGGATCGCTATTATAACGGCGGATCGCTATTATAACGGCGGATGGCTATTATAACGGCGGATCGCTATTATAACGGCGGATCGCTATTATAACGGCGGATAGCTATTATAACGGCGGATTGCTATTATAACGGCGGATCGCTTTTATAACGGCGGATTGCTATTATAACGGCGGATCGCTATTATAACGGCGGATCGCTATTATAACGGCGGATCGCTATTATAACGGCGGGTTTGCCGGCGCACAGGAGCGGTTCACAGCCGAGGAGACCGACGTTCTCGTCAGGGCCGTAAAACACACAGAAGTGACATTGGGGATGATGGAGAAACACACACACATTAGCTTCGGTTAAACAGGCGTATAATAATTTGGGTAAATGTGTTGCTAGATTTATGCCTATTTCTTCACATCTTCACGGACACAACAATGATTTCTCTCGTGTGTTAATATTTTTCCTTGTAATAATGTATGATTTGCAAAAATGAAAACTGCTGCGTCTGTGTAGATGAGAGAATCAAAGTGTGTGTGTTGTTCACACGCTACATAATGGCCAAGCACGCGCCCTTAAAATAGCATATGACTAACGCGCGGCGCCACTGTCTTTAGACTGGGTTTCTCCTGGTCAGCGGCGGAGTTGTTTTCTGGAACTGCAGAATATCACCAGGGAACGTTTGCGCCGGAACACACTCCTCTTTTCACTGAACCGCCCCCGCGAGCGCAAGTTATTCCCTAATTTACCGACGTGTGTCTGTGGAGGGAAGAGTCGCTGTGCGCGGGTGCAGAATAGGAATGATACATGCGGCGGTGTACAAAGTCAATTGCACTGGGTATAAGATACGGCCCTAGGACTTTTGTTGCACTTGAACCACAAATAAAAAAATAAAAAAAGAATTGAATGGATTCGAGGAGTTTTGTGGTTGAAAGTTAAAAAAGTATCAAATCCTCCCGTCGCGGGTCAATCTAAAATTAGGAAAACCTAAAAATGCTCAGAATTCAAAGTTAAAATGCTAAAACTCTACCAAAAAATGATTGTATAATGTCTACATGTGTATCTGAATGCAAACCGAAGAGAACTGGCTTTAGGACCGTGCGGAACAGCTCATCTGCTCCATATAGAGATATAAGGCCATCTAGAGTCATGAAATATCATCTTATATTATTATTTTTCCACAAGAGGTCGGCAAACACACCCGACGTTAGTTATTTTGAGCTGAATTAAAAGGGTTACGCATGAAATTGTGAGTTATTTTGAATTTAAGTCGAAAGAATGTGTAGAATGTGCTTAAACGACTTTATTTATTGATCAAATCTAGTCATTTAAAGGTAGAAAAATAATAATTGCCATTAAAAAATATAATCAAAATGAAATAAAATAAGCTTTCTGGACAAAACAAAATAAATCGCGTATAATTCCAGGTCTTCGGGTCATTGTGACCCGCGAGGGAAGGAGGAGGTTATGAGTGTGTCGATGTTTGAGCCGGACCACGAGACACTGAGGAGGAGCATCATGACTGCAGTGAACTCGTGACAGAACATGACACACACACATGCACATGTAACATCACACACACGTGACGTCAATCTCAAAGCAAGTGTTACAGCTTTAAATCATCTCAGTTATGATCCACCATCAGACGCATGAAGCATCCAAGCGTGAAGATGAAGAGTAGCAGCAGCATCTGACCATGCAGAGACACACACACTCACTCACACACACACACACACACACACACGACGGCTGATGGACGTGACGTGTGGACACACTTCCCCTGAATCTGCTGTAACACACACTGCCAGTGGGGACTATAGACTGCAGTTACTGATGTGATTATTATATTATAGTCGATCACAGATTATTCTGCAACACACTGATGGAAAACCATAAACAAAACAGAAATTACATTCCATTATTTCCATGAACTTTAAGTGCATTAAACATCACAATACATCAGAGTTCATGAAAAGCTAATACTTAACGAAATCATAAAAATTATACAAATCATAAAAGAAAAATTTTACTTAAAAAAAAAAAAAAAATTGTAAAAAAAAACATCTTGTTTGTTTACCTGCAAAATATCTTTTTAGTAAGTGTTTATATTTTAAAATCGATATTTTTTATAAAAAAAAAAAAAACGCAAACTAAAAAGTATGGAAGCTTGTTTCCGCCAAAGAATGAAAAATAGTAAAAGTCATTGCGACTTTATTTCTCAAAAATACAAGATATAAAGCCAGAATTGCGAGAAACTCTCAACTGTGAGATAAAAAGTCACAATCATCTTTTAAAATGTTTTATTCTGTGGCGGAAAGAAGCTTCCATAAAAATATATTTTGCAGCTAAAAATAAATAAATAATAATTATATATATATATATATTAGTAAGTGAAATTTCATTTTTTTATTAAAAAAAACTATATAAATTTTCTTTACCCGCAAAATATATTTTTAGTAAGTGAATTTATTGTTAAATGTGTTTTTTATTGTTTTTATTTTAAAAGAAATGTTTTATTTAAAAACAAAAAAAGCACTTACTAAAAATACCTATTTTGCTTGTTCACCTACATGTCAATTTAAAGCAAAATGTGCAGTAAAAGCGAACAATGAGGATTCAGGGAATAATCTGCTGTGTGAATAATATGTAATCAGTAAAGAGGACATGTAATCTGATCATAAGCACCGAAACTGTGATGTACTTGTGTGTGTGCTGTGCAGTGATCCAGATGTGATAAGTTAGAAGCACTCGATGTGTGTGTGTGCTGTGCAGTGATCCAGATGTGATCAGTTATAAGCACTCGATGTGTGTGTGCTGTGCATTGATCCAGATGTGATCAGTTATAAGCACTCGATGTGTGTGTGTACTGTGCAGTGATCCAGATGTGATCAGTTATAAGCACTCGATGTGTGTGTGCTGTGCATTGATCCAGATGTGATCAGTTATAAGCACTCGATGTGTGTGTGTACTGTGCAGTGATCCAGATGTGATCAGTTATAAGCACTCGATGTGTGTGTGCTGTGCATTGATCCAGATGTGATCAGTTATAAGCACTCGATGTGTGTGTGTACTGTGCAGTGATCCAGATGTGATCAGTTATAAGCACTCGATGTGTGTGTGCTGTGCATTGATCCAGATGTGATCAGTTATAAGCACTCGATGTGTGTGTGCTGTGCAGTGATCCAGATGTGATCAGTTATAAGCACTCGATGTGTGTGTGCTGTGCAGTGATCCAGATGTGATCAGTTATAAGCACTCGATGTGTGTGTGCTGTGCAGTGATCCAGATGTGATCAGTTATAAGCACTCGATGTGTGTGTGCTGTGCAGTGATCCAGATGTGATCAGTTAGAAGCACTCGATGTGTGTGTGTGCTGTGCAGTGATCCAGATGTGATCAGTTATAAGCACTCGATGTGTGTGTGCTGTGCAGTGATCCAGATGTGATCAGTTATAAGCACTCGATGTGTGTGTGCTGTGCAGTGATCCAGATGTGATCAGTTATAAGCACTCGATGTGTGTGTGTACTGTGCAGTGATCCAGATGTGATCAGTTATAAGCACTCGATGTGTGTGTGTACTGTGCAGTGATCCAGATGTGATCAGTTAGAAGCACTCGATGTGTGTGTGTACTGTGCAGTGATCCAGATGTGATCAGTTAGAAGCACTCGATGTGTGTGTACTGTGCAGTGATCCAGATGTGATCAGTTATAAGCACTCGATGTGTGTGTACTGTGCATTGATCCAGATGTGATCAGATATAAGCACTCGATGTGTGTGTGCTGTGCAGTGATCCAGATGTGATCAGATATAAGCACTCGATGTGTGTGTGCTGTGCAGTGATCCAGATGTGATCAGTTATAAGCACTCGATGTGTGTGTGCTGTGCAGTGATCCAGATGTGATCAGTTAAAAGCACTCGATGTGTGTGTGTACTGTGCAGTGATCCAGATGTGATCAGTTAGAAGCACTCGATGTGTGTGTGTACTGTGCAGTGATCCAGATGTGATCAGTTAGAAGCACTCGATGTGTGTGTGCTGTGCAGTGATCCAGATGTGATCAGTTATAAGCACTCGATGTGTGTGTGTACTGTGCAGTGATCCAGATGTGATCAGTTAGAAGCACTCGATGTGTGTGTGCTGTGCAGTGATCCAGATGTGATCAGTTAGAAGCACTCGATGTGTGTGTGTACTGTGCAGTGATCCAGATGTGATCAGTTAGAAGCACTCGATGTGTGTGTGTACTGTGCAGTGATCCAGATGTGATCAGTTAGAAGCACTCGATGTGTGTGTGCTGTGCAGTGATCCAGATGTGATCAGTTATAAGCACTCGATGTGTGTGTGCTGTGCAGTGATCCAGATGTGATCAGTTATAAGCACTCGATGTGTGTGTGCTGTGCAGTGATCCAGATGTGATCAGTTATAAGCACTCGATGTGTGTGTGTGCTGTGCAGTGATCCAGATGTGATCAGTTATAAGCACTCGATGTGTGTGTACTGTGCAGTGATCCAGATGTGATCAGTTATAAGCACTCGATGTGTGTGTGTACTGTGCAGTGATCCAGATGTGATCAGTTATAAGCACTCGATGTGTGTGTGCTGTGCAGTGATCCAGATGTGATCAGTTATAAGCACTCGATGTGTGTGTGCTGTGCAGTGATCCAGATGTGATCAGTTATAAGCACTCGATGTGTGTGTGCTGTGCAGTGATCCAGATGTGATCAGTTATAAGCACTCGATGTGTGTGTACTGTGCAGTGATCCAGATGTGATCAGTTATAAGCACTCGATGTGTGTGTGTGCTGTGCAGTGATCCAGATGTGATCAGTTATAAGCACTCGATGTGTGTGTGTGCTGTGCAGTGATCCAGATGTGATCAGTTATAAGCACTCGATGTGTGTGTGCTGTGCAGTGATCCAGATGTGATCAGTTAGAAGCACTCGATGTGTGTGTGCTGTGCAGTGATCCAGATGTGATCAGTTAGAAGCACTCGATGTGTGTGTGCTGTGCAGTGATCCAGATGTGATCAGTTATAAGCACTCGATGTGTGTGTGCTGTGCAGTGATCCAGATGTGATCAGTTAGAAGCACTCGATGTGTGTGTGTGCTGTGCAGTGATCCAGATGTGATCAGTTATAAGCACTCGATGTGTGTGTGCTGTGCAGTGATCCAGATGTGATCAGTTATAAGCACTCGATGTGTGTGTGCTGTGCAGTGATCCAGATGTGATCAGTTATAAGCACTCGATGTGTGTGTGCTGTGCAGTGATCCAGATGTGATCAGTTAGAAGCACTCGATGTGTGTGTGCTGTGCAGTGATCCAGATGTGATCAGTTATAAGCACTCGATGTGTGTGTGCTGTGCAGTGATCCAGATGTGATCAGTTAGAAGCACTCGATGTGTGTGTGCTGTGCAGTGATCCAGATGTGATCAGTTAGAAGCACTCGATGTGTGTGTGCTGTGCAGTGATCCAGATGTGATCAGTTATAAGCACTCGATGTGTGTGTGCTGTGCAGTGATCCAGATGTGATCAGTTAGAAGCACTCGATGTGTGTGTACTGTGCAGTGATCCAGATGTGATCAGTTAGAAGCACTCGATGTGTGTGTGCTGTGCAGTGATCCAGATGTGATCAGTTAGAAGCACTCGATGTGTGTGTGCTGTGCAGTGATCCAGATGTGATAAGTTAGAAGCACTCGATGTGTGTGTGTGCTGTGCAGTGATCCAGATGTGATCAGTTATAAGCACTCGATGTGTGTGTGCTGTGCAGTGATCCAGATGTGATCAGTTATAAGCACTCGATGTGTGTGTGCTGTGCAGTGATCCAGATGTGATCAGTTATAAGCACTCGATGTGTGTGTGCTGTGCAGTGATCCAGATGTGATCAGTTAGAAGCACTCGATGTGTGTGTACTGTGCAGTGATCCAGATGTGATAAGTTAGAAGCACTCGATGTGTGTGTGTGCTGTGCAGTGATCCAGATGTGATCAGTTATAAGCACTCGATGTGTGTGTGTACTGTGCAGTGATCCAGATGTGATCAGTTATAAGCACTCGATGTGTGTGTGCTGTGCAGTGATCCAGATGTGATAAGTTAGAAGCACTCGATGTGTGTGTGTGCTGTGCAGTGATCCAGATGTGATCAGTTATAAGCACTCGATGTGTGTGTGTACTGTGCAGTGATCCAGATGTGATCAGTTAGAAGCACTCGATGTGTGTGTGCTGTGCAGTGATCCAGATGTGATCAGTTAGAAGCACTCGATGTGTGTGTGCTGTGCAGTGATCCAGATGTGATCAGTTAGAAGCACTCGATGTGTGTGTGCTGTGCAGTGATCCAGATGTGATAAGTTAGAAGCACTCGATGTGTGTGTGTGCTGTGCAGTGATCCAGATGTGATCAGTTAGAAGCACTCGATGTGTGTGTGCTGTGCAGTGATCCAGATGTGATCAGTTATAAGCACTCGATGTGTGTGTGCTGTGCAGTGATCCAGATGTGATCAGTTATAAGCACTCGATGTGTGTGTGCTGTGCAGTGATCCAGATGTGATCAGTTAGAAGCACTCGATGTGTGTGTGTGCTGTGCAGTGATCCAGATGTGATCAGTTATAAGCACTCGATGTGTGTGTGTACTGTGCAGTGATCCAGATGTGATCAGTTATAAGCACTCGATGTGTGTGTGCTGTGCAGTGATCCAGATGTGATAAGTTAGAAGCACTCGATGTGTGTGTGTGCTGTGCAGTGATCCAGATGTGATCAGTTATAAGCACTCGATGTGTGTGTGTACTGTGCAGTGATCCAGATGTGATCAGTTATAAGCACTCGATGTGTGTGTACTGTGCAGTGATCCAGATGTGATCAGTTACTCTGGGCTCTGCTGAGTCGGTCTCAGTGCGCTTCAAGAGAAGTGTGATCCTGGAATGGTGTGTTTCTCCCAGTGGATCCGCATGCAGATTCCCGCTTACCTTCCGCCTGGATTCAGTGTGTGTGACGTCAACATCACACACTGAGATCAGAGACGAGTGTGTGTGCATCTAGCGCACACTACAGGACTGACTGATCGTCTGCTACACACACACACTCTGCTTCTACACGTGAAGGTTAGGTGTGGGAGTGTGTGCGCTGGAATAAAAGCATGTCAGTCATATTCACATCACGTGACGGACGAGGAAAGATAAACATCTGCTGCAATCATCTCAAAAAATCAAGGAAATCGTTTAATGATATAAAAGAATATTGCTGTACAGGAGTAAAGTGCGAGGCGTCCCGCGAGCAGAACAGAGCCGGAGGAGACGCACATGTTCAGGAGATCTGTACACTAGAGATCGCCAGCGGGACAGGGATATACTGGTGCAGGACACACACGCTGCCGGAAACCAAGTTCATCAATGCGGATCGTCCTGTAAAACTGTCCGGGTCAGAGGAAGGATCCCAGAGTCTGGAGAAGTGCAGGTGTGGTCTCCTGAGGGGTCAGAGGTCAGGGGTCAGGTCAGCGCTCTCTCACCTGTACTCTCCAAACGTTATATCGTCCTCCTTCATGGGCTGGATCTCCGGGTCTCCGTGAGCGTCCTCCTTCTCTTTAACTGAGACAAACATCAGCGATCAGAGATCAGAGTCACACACACGCACACACGCACGCACGCACCACGCACACGCACACACGCACACACACACACACAAACGCACGCACACACAAATCATCTTCTTGTGATGACGTAATGTGTGTCCATCGCAGCGAGTGGAAGACCAGCATCTGTGGTTAAAAGTGTATAAATGTGTATTTTGTTCTAAAATGGCCGCTGGTGTGTCTAGATGAGACTCTTATTCCTCGGCTGGATCGAGACTTTGAAGCTGAAACTCACATCTGGACCTTCGACCTGCTGGACCACTATACGGAGAACATCTGGAGTGTGTTCCTCAAACACCTTAAAGCTGCACTGTGTAAGATTTACTCCCATCTAGCGGTGAAATTGTATATGACTACCAACTGAATATTACTTTCTAGCCCCTCCCATTCCGAGGGCGTTTTAACTTCTACGGTGGCCGTATTATTTAAAATCTGCCGGCAGTCGCGAGTAATCTCCGCTCGCATTTGTCACGGCGCCGCTGAGTGTGAAACGCGAAAGGCGAAGCTTGAATTTCCAGGTATCGTATTTTCCGGACTATAAGTCACACATAGTTTTCATAGTTTGGCTGGTCCTGCGACTTATAGTCAGGTGCGACTTATATGAATTCATAATGAATGAAATGAATTCATAATGAATGAAATGAATTCATACTGACTGAGATGAACCAAGAGAAAGCATTACCGTCTGCAGCCGCGAGAGGGCGCTCTAGTTAGCGGAGTTGTTCAGAAGCGACACAGAGGATGAAAAGTTCAATGTTGTGGAGTGAGATCGGGAGCTGGTGAACTTGCTGACCGGTGACTTGTTGGACTCGCTGGCTATTAGTTTAGCCTATTCAGCCTCAGGTATATGCTCTTTATGCTGTTGTGCAGCTGAATAACTGTTAATGTGTTACGCTAACACACCAGACACTATTCAGCTGTTGTTCTGTGTGCTGTTGTGTAGCTGAATAACTGTTAATGTGTTACGCTAACACACCGGACACTATTCAGCTGTTGTTCTGTGTGCTGTTGTGCAGCTGAATAACTCGCCTTTCCAGATTAAATGTCTGTTCCAGGTCTTGGATTTTGTGAAATAAATTTCTAAATAAATGCGACTTATAGTCCAGTGCGACTTATATATGTTTTTTTCCTCTTCATGACGCATTTTTTTGACTGTTGCGACTTTTACTACGGAGCGACTTATAGTCCGGAAAATACGGTATGTCCCTCTTTGGCTAATGTATTTTCAAGATGGAGGCGCAACATGGCTGCCACCATTCGAGCGATGTATTATAAACGGCAGATTCTACGCTTACGAGAATACTTGATTAGTTGGTGGAAGTAATTACACATGAATGAGCACATATAATACAGAGGTAGTGTCTATTATATAGAAACATATAATAATGAACAAAGGGTTTTTTGCTAAGAATCAACTTCAAAAATTACACTGTAGCTTTAATATACTTTCCACTGAAGAAAGAAAGACACGGACATCTTGAATGACATGGGGGAGAGTAAATAAGCAGGAACTTTTCATTCTGAAATGAACTACTCCTTTAATACTAAGACCATAAAAAAACGCTTTCGCTACTTGAACCAAATGAAACGTTAATTGGCGTTATGTGACATAAATGTGTGCTAAAGGTTTAAAAGTGAATGTGCACACCTGGATATTTCCCGCCCTTGTTCCTCTTGATGAAGCAGACGATGAGCAGGATGAGGATGAGCAGAGCGATGGCCGACATCAGCCCGATGAACCAGCCCTGAGTGGCGATGTCCACCTGCGGACTCACCATCGCTGAGGAAGAGGAGGAAGAGGAGGAGCATGAGACACGGCAGATCCGTTCGGCAGCGCGTCACGGAGGATCACGGACACACGAGGGACGCTCAAACACACACTCAGTGTTCCTCTCGTCATCCACACATCGATGACATAAAGCACACTTAATATCTCCAGTCTGTGTTTCTCCAGTACATGTACCTTGATTTAAAGGTGACATATTACGCCCCTTTTCACAAGATATATATAAATCTATGGTGTCGCCAGAATGTGTGTGTGAAATTTCAGCTCAAAATACCAGATCCTTTATTATTGCTTGTCAAATTTGCCCCTTCTTGGGTGTGAGCAGAGCACACTCCGGAGCAGAAGGTGGCGCTAATGCACCTGATACGCTGATTGCCAGCCGCCGTTCAAAACCAAGAAGAAGAAGCTTCATAAAACCTGGCAATAACAAAACAGGCCAATCTCACTCATCCAGAATCCCAGAGTAACCAGTAGCGAGTGCAGCCTTACGGAGAGACTCAGGGAGATTTTCAGACGTTTCTGAATGTTAGTGGAGACATTTATGTAGTTGTTGTGGAGTTACACTGATCATCTCATCATCATGTGCAGATTAAGGGCCGGTAATGTTATAAACGTGCAGATTACGGGCCGGTAATGTTATAAACGTGCAGATTAAGGGCCGGTAATGTTATAAACGTGCAGATTACGGGCCAGTAATGTTATAAACGTGCAGATTAAGGGCCGGTAATGTTATAAACGTGCAGATTAAGGGCCGGTAATGTTATAAACGAGCAGATTAAGGGCCGGTAATGTTATAAATGTGCAGATTAAGGGCCGGTAATGTTATAAACGTGCAGATTAAGGGCCGGTAATGTTATAAACGTGCAGATTAAGGGCCGGTAATGTTATAAACGTGCAGATTAAGGGCCGGTAATGTTATAAACGTGCAGATTAAGGGCCGGTAATGTTATAGACGCGCAGATTAAGGGCCGGTAATGTTATAAACGAGCAGATTAAGGGCCGGTAATGTTATAAACGAGCAGATTAAGGGCCGGTAATGTTATAAACGTGCAGATTAAGGGCCTGTAATGTTATAAACGTGCAGATTACGGGCCGGTAATGTTATAAACGTGCAGATTAAGGGCCGGTAATGTTATAAACGAGCAGATTAAGGGCCGGTAATGTTATAAACGTGCAGATTAAGGGCCGGTAATGTTATAGACGCGCAGATTAAGGGCCGGTAATGTTATAAACGAGCAGATTAAGGGCCGGTAATGTTATAAACGAGCAGATTAAGGGCCGGTAATGTTATAAACGAGCAGATTAAGGGCCGGTAATGTTATAAACGAGCAGATTAAGGGCCGGTAATGTTATAGACGTGCAGATTAAGGGCCGGCAATGTTATAAACGTGCAGATTAAGGGCCGGTAATGTTATAGACGTGCAGATTAAGGGCCGGTAATGTTATAAACGAGCAGATTAAGGGCCGGTAATGTTATAAACGAGCAGATTAAGGGCCGGTAATGTTATAGACGTGCAGATTAAGGGCCGGCAATGTTATAAACGTGCAGATTAAGGGCCGGTAATGTTATAGACGCGCAGATTAAGGGCCGGTAATGTTATAAACGAGCAGATTAAGGGCCGGTAATGTTATAGACGCGCAGATTAAGGGCCGGTAATGTTATAAACGTGCAGATTAAGGGCCGGTAATGTTATAAACGTGCAGATTAAGGGCTGGTAATGTTATAAACGTGCAGATTAAGGGCCGGTAATGTTATAAACGTGCAGATTAAGGGCCGGTAATGTTATAATCGTACAGATTAAGGGCCGGTAATGTTATAATCGTGCAGATTAAGGGCCGGTAATGTTATAATCGTGCAGATTAAGGGCCGGTAATGTTATAAACGTGCAGATTAAGGGCCGGTAATGTTATAAACGTGCAGATTAAGGGCCGGTAATGTTATAAACGTGCAGATTAAGGGCCGGTAATGTTATAAACGTGCAGATTAATGTAGGAGCGAAATCTGATCGGCTTATTTTTGTCATGCTTGCAGAGAAAGGGTCAACAAAAAGTTACTGGGTTTCACTTTTCACGTCAGAAGCACCGGGGATCCGATTATAGCCCTTACACACGGAAAAAGTATGATTTTCATGATATGTCCCCTTTAAGAATATTTGTACTGAAAAACAAGACGGAGACACTGAGAAAGAGCCTCATTTTGTGCGGAAACAATCATGCTGATCAGTGGATAAAGACCCATGAGCGCAGACGCAGACTCATGCAGACGCTCATCAACACATCTTCCAGCATGCATCACAGCGGGCACGTATCCCACAAGGCCTTGAGGCTGAGAGGAAGCCTCACCTGGGAGCGTGACCAACAGCTCCTCAGAGCGCCGGCGCGAGCGCTCGTCCTCCCGACCTCCGGCCACCACGCGCACCTTGTAGGACAAACCCTCCTTCAAACCCTTAAGCACGTGGAACTGAGAGCCGTTGACCTTCTCTGTGTGCCAGTCTTCATCACCTGAGGGTTTCCAGCACACACTCCGTTCAGATCTCTGCACCTTCTGACCTCCTATACTGTTAATCTACTAAACAACTTAACCGTAACGAGCCTTCACTGCAAAACATGAGGCTTCCTCAGTCTCGTTTTCCAGCACAAACATCGAAACATTCTTACATCGAGACACATTTCCTGGAGAAGAACAACGACTGAAGATCGAACTAATTAAACAAGACGTAATATCTTCAGTCCTTGTGCTTCTCCAGTGGATGTCTCCTGGTTTAGGAATGTTTAGGAGCCGGATCATGTTTTGCAGTGTATCGCGGTCGGTCAGCTCTGTTAGTGACTACATGAGCTCTACTCTATATGTTCATGTGTTTGCATGACACACGCATGCAGGAGTCTTACTGTTGTCTATAATATATTCAACATAAAGGTGTTTCTCGGGACCCCAGTATTCCCAACTGATCAGCGCTCCGTCCTCGCTCACGGACGAGCTGACGTTCCCGAACGCAGGAGCGATGGCCGGCGCTGAGAGAGAGAGACACAAGCATCAGCTCCGGATCCGTGAGGAGAAACTGAACTACTGACCCAGAGCCGCTGTTCACTGAGTGAGTAGAGTGAGGCGGGAAATGACATGTGACGTTAGCGTGTTAGGGGCGGGGCTACTGATGAGGTCACTACAGCGACTGTACCCGTGTGCTGGGGGGAGGGGGGGGGGGGGGGGGGTGCCAGAGCTCCTGGAAAACACACACACTCTCTCACACACACACATACACACACAGCATCACGTGACTCCAGTAGGTCAGAGGTCACAGTAGCGAGTGTCAGGAGGAAAGAGAAGGAGGACATTTATAAAAAGGAAAGATTAAAAGATCAGAAGGTAAACACACACAGGATTCTGACATTCCTCCCCGTAAGCGACGTTTGTACATGTAAAGGTTAAACGCATCAAACCTAGTGCGCCCTGTCTAGTGGACGTACCTCTGTGGAGGATGGTGGTGCGCCCTGTCTAGTGGACGTACCTCTGTGGAAGATGGTAGTGCGCCCTGTCTAGTGGACGTACCTCTGTGGAGGATGGAAGTGCACCCTGTACCTCTGTGGAGGATGGTAGTGCACCCTGTCTAGTGGACGTACCTCTGTGGAGGATGGAAGTGCACCCTGTACCTCTGTGGAGGATGGTAGTGCACCCTGTCTAGTGGACGTACCTCTGTGGAGGATGGTAGTGCGCCCTGTCTAGTGGACGTACCTCTGTGGAGGATGGTAGTGCGCCCTGTCTAGTGGACGTACCTCTGTGGAGGATGGAAGTGCACCCTGTCTAGTGGACGTACCTCTGTGGAGGATGGTAGTGCGCCCTGTCTAGTGGACGTACCTCTGTGGAGGATGGTAGTGCGCCCTGTCTAGTGGACGTACCTCTGTGGAGGATGGTAGCGCGCCCTGTCTAGTGGACGTACCTCTGTGGAGGATGGTAGCGCGCCCTGTCTAGTGGACGTACCTCTGTGGAGGATGGTAGCGCGCCCTGTCTAGTGGACGTACCTCTGTGGAGGATGGTAGTGCGCCCTGTCTAGTGGACGTACCTCTGTGGAGGATGGTAGTGCGCCCTGTCTAGTGGACGTACCTCTGTGGAGGATGGTAGCGCGCCCTGTCTAGTGGACGTACCTCTGTGGAGGATGGTAGTGCGCCCTGTCTAGTGGACGTACCTCTGTGGAGGATGGTAGTGCGCCCTGTCTAGTGGACGTACCTCTGTGGAGGATGGTAGTGCGCCCTGTCTAGTGGACGTACCTCTGTGGAGGATGGTAGTGCGCCCTGTCTAGTGGACGTACCTCTGTGGAGGATGGTAGTGCGCCCTGTCTAGTGGACGTACCTCTGTGGAGGATGGTAGTGCGTCCTGTCTAGTGGACGTACCTCTGTGGAGGATGATAGCGCGCCCTGTCTAGTGGACGTACCTCTGTGGAGGATGATAGTGCGCCCTGTCTAGTGGACGTACCTCTGTGGAGGATGATAGCGCGCCCTGTCTAGTGGACGTACCTCTGTGGAGGATGGTGGTGCGCCCTGTCTAGTGGATGTACCTCTGTGGAGGATGGTGGTGCGCCCTGTCTAGTGGACGTACCTCTGTGGAGGATGGTGACGGCCTCCTCGGTGAGTGCAGGACCGGATCCCTGCTGCGTTTTGGCACTGAAATAGAACTTGTAGCGCGTGCTGTGATGGAGGTTGTGCAGGGTTACACTGCTTTGATTGGACAGAAGATCCATCTCATCCAGCAGACCCACGTCATGGCTGCTGTTGACTGGAGGCGGAGCGAGAGCGGAAAGGGGCGGGGTCACGTTATTTCAGCCAATCATAAGCTGCTGTAGATTTAGATCTGAGGTGAGGAGAGGAACTCTCACCCGTCTGATATCTGAGGGTGTATCCGGTCAGGCGGCCGTTCCTCTCGTGAGGCGGAGCCCACTCCAGCGTCAGAGAGTCCAGATCCGAAGCCGACACGCGGAAGAACGACGGCACGCCGGGAACTGGAACCATACAGACCACAAAATCTGTGCCGTCAAGTCAAGCCAGCTTTATTTCTACAGCGCTTTATACAGTACAGATCGTTTCAGAGCAGTTTCACAGAGATAAACAGGAAAATAACAGAATCAATGATGCAAACTTCATCAAATATGAGACATTCAGCTGTGAAGCAGCTCTACAGAAGATCAGAGTCATGATTCAGATCAGTTCCGAGTTGATTCAGTTCAGTTCACTAACTGAGTAAAGTTCATCATTAATGAAACGAGCTCAATTTCAGCTGTAAATAAGCTCTGCAGGAAAAAAGTCAGAATTGCGAGATAAAAATTGCAATTGCGAGAAAAAGTCAGAACTGCGAGATAAAAACGTACAATTATGAGAAAAGTCAAAACTGAGAGATAAAAAGTCGCAATTGCGAAGTCAGAATTGTGAGAAGAAAGTCGGAATTGCTAGAAAAAAGCCAGTATTATGAGAAATAAAGTCATGATTGTGAAAAAATGTATTGCAAGATAAAAAGATACAATTGGAAGAAAAAGTCAGAATTGCGAGATAAAAACTTACAGTTGCGAGAAAACGTCAAAACTGAGATAAAAAGTCGCGATTGTGAAAAAAGTCAGAATTGCGAGAAATAAACTCACGATTGCGAGGAAAAGCACGAATTGCCAGATAAAAATTGCAATAGCGAGAAAAAGTTAAAACTGAGAGATAAAAATTGCAATTGCGAGGAAAATCAGAATTGTGAGAAATAAAGTCACAAGGACCTTTTTTTTCTTCTTTTATTCCATGTGGGAAACAAGCTTCCATATTGTTGAATGTATAATATGAGTGAATAAAGCGAGTTGAGCGAGTGTTCAGATGCGCTCACCGCCCTCCGGCGTCTCGTATCGCTGCGTGGCGCTAGCGGGTCCTTCCCCGCGGCTGTTGAACGCCGTCACATGCAGACTGTAGACGCTGAACGGGTGCAGGTCCGGGAGCTTCCCGCGGGTTCTGTTGGGCCCGAAGCTCTCGCTCCGCTGCTCGCCGTGGTGAGAGTTGTGTCGGTGTAAACTCCGCTCGCGCCGGTAATGAACCTGCACACGACAACAGAGTTTCCACTCGCTCACATATCCCAGCATGCACTAGTCTAAGATCACATGCTCAAATCTGCTAAACATTTCCCAGGAACAAATGTCATCTTGTTTTCATAAGCATAATTTATTAAAAAAAACAGGGACATATATTCAGACACTTCAACATTCCTCACAT
>JARPMJ010007330.1:10000-20000 GCA_033366665.1 Phoxinus dragarum | reverse complement strand
TGTTGTACTGTTGGTGGGGCTGTTGTGGTCGTGTCCAGGTGTGTGTGTGTGTGTGTGTGTGTGTGTGTGTGTGTGAGTCGTACTCTTGGTTGCGCTGTTGTGCTCGTGTCCAGGTGTGTGTGTGTGTGTGTGTGTGTGTCGTACTCTTGGTGGCGCTGTTGTGCTCGTGTCCAGGTGTGTGTGTGTGTGTGTGTGTGTGTGTGTGTGTGTCGTACTGTTGGTGGGGCTGTTGTGCTCGTGTCCAGGTGTGTGTGTGTGTGTGTGTGTGTGTGTGTGTGTGTGTGTGTGTGTGTGTCGTACTGTTGGTGGGGCTGTTGTGCTCGTGTCCAGGTGTGTGTGTGTGTGTGTGTGTGTGTCGTACTCTTGGTGTCGCTGTTGTGCTCGTGTCCACGTGTGTGTGTGTGTGTGTGTCGTACTGTTGGTGGGGCTGTTGTGCTCGTGTCCAGGTGTGTGTGTGTGTGTCGTACTCTTGGTGGCGCTGTTGTGCTCGTGTCCAGGTGTGTGTGTGTGTGTGTGTGTCGTACTCTTGGTGTCGCTGTTGTGCTCGTGTCCAGGTGTGTGTGTGTGTGTGTGTGTGTGTCGTGCTGTTGGTGGGGCTGTTGTGCTCGTGTCCAGGTGTGTGTGTGTGTGTGTGTGTGTGTGTGTGTGTGTGTGTGTGTCGTACTGTTGGTGGGGCTGTTGTGCTCGTGTCCAGGTGTGTGTGTGTGTGTGTGTGTGTCGTACTCTTGGTGGCACTGTTGTGCTCGTGTCCAGGTGTGTGTGTGTGTGTGTGTGTGTGTGTGTGTGTGTGTTGTACTGTTGGTGGGGCTGTTGTGCTAGTGTCCAGGTGTGTGTGTGTGTGTGTGTCGTACTCTTGGTGGCGCTGTTGTGCTCGTGTCCAGGTGTCCAGGTGAGTTGAACACTTCTCGCTCCCGGATCCGTCAGCTCCAGATCAGTGGGAGCGTCCGGCTGCCCTGAGGAGTCAAACACACACAGATCCATCAGTTCATCATAACACACACACACACACACACACACACACACCATCCGACGAACACATGCTACATGAGACCAGATGATCAGATGCGAATCACATGACGACGCATGCACATCTGAACCAGAGTCACTTCAGAAACCAATGAGAGAACGCAAGATTCATCTGAAAATAAATGAAATCATATCAGATAAATGTGATCCAGCATGCTCCATTCCACACACACACGCCCTGGGGCATTATGGGATGCGATGCGGCACGGTGTGTTTACCGTTGATCGGGGCAGGAGTGGGCGGAGCCTCTGAGTGGGCTGGGTCAGGGAGTCAGGAAGAAGTGTGTTAGTTTACAGACAGTCACACACAAACAAGAGTCACATTCGTTGGTTTTCTGTCACTAAAATCCCTGGTTTCTGCAGGAAAGCGTCACACGGATCCGTCCGGAGAGGGACGGGGATTATAGATAATAATATTCTGAATGTTCCAATCCAATCTGACCTCTGACCTGTGAACCCTGAATCATAATCACACACCGCTGGCTCGTTGTCCAGAGGAGAACTGAGACTGAGACTGGTTTCTCTCGAGGGTTTCTCCAATCTGGCACTGATGGAGTTTGGGTTCCTTCACTGTCGGCTTGGCTTTTGTCTTGCTCAGTTGGGGACATTTGATTAAATATTCAACAATATTATTGATCTCCTGCATCGACAGCATTATACGAGAGCTGAACTGAGCTGGACGATGACATCACGGTTTTCTCCAGAGCGGCTGTATATATATATATACTTTTTTTACAACAAAAAACGAACCATCACTGAACTTGCTTAAACTGGACTGTGAGGCTATTTTCTTCTGGAAACAAACTTCGTTGCACTATTGTCCTGTTATCTCTGTAAAGCGGCTCTGAAACACTCTGTACTGTAAAAAGCGCTGTATAAAGGAGAGTCTATTCCACAGAGAACACCAGGACACTCACCGACCACCGTGAGCCGAGCGCTGGCCGAGTCCTGGTCCAGAGAGGTGTTCGTGACACACGTGTACGTTCCTGCGTCGCTCTCCGTCACGCCTCTGATGGTCAGACTGTCCAAGTGCGCTCGAAACCTGTGATCACACACACAACTCAGATCAAATCTCAATTTAAAGGTGACATATTACGCCCCTTTTCACAAGATATATACACATATATGGTGTCCCCAGAATGTGTGTGTGAAATTTCAGCTCAAAATACCAGATCATTTATTATTGCTTGTCAAATTCGCCCTTTTTGGGGTGTGAGCAAAAACACGCAGTTTTTGTGTGTGTTTCTTTAAATGCAAATGAAGAGGACGAGGGCGGAGCTTCAGAAACTCCGGCAATAACGATCTCACTCATCCAGAATCCCAGAGTAACCAGTAGCGAGTGTAGCCTTACGGAGAGACTCAGAGTTTCACTTTTAGACGTTTCTGAATCTTAGTGGAGACATTTATGTAGTTGTTGTGGAGTTACAAGAGAAACTCATGCAGAGACATGAAGAACATGCAAAGTCCTTCTGGAAATAACCAAACAGGCCAATCTCACTCATCCAGAATCCCAGAATAACCAGTAGCGAGTGCAGCCTTACGGAGAGACTCAGGAATTTCTGGATGTTAGTGGAGACATTTGTGTAGTTGTTGTGGAGTTACACTGATCATCTCATCATCATGTTGAACTCTTACACAAGTGTCCACAGTTTCTGAGGTGTTTATAAGACAGCGCTGACATGTTCTGGTCACTAGTGTTCAGTCTGTGCTCAACCACAGAACAGTTTCAGGCTTTGCTGGATCTTCACAGTGCCTGGTTTGTGTTTCCTCGGGTGTCCACTAGAGGTCTCTTCTCCATAATGTCACCATTACTTCTGGAACTGCATTTCCCACAATCCCTGTCTGGACTCATCACTGTTCATTGCACTCAGCTGTTCCCTATCACATTGTTAGTTTCTGTGTATATATACCCTGTCTGGTTAGTGTTTGTCACGGAGTCGTTGTTATTTGTCACACCACTTCGGAGGTCTGTTTTCTAGCCTGTTCTTGTTTTGTTTCTTTTGTTTGGATTGATTATATGGATTTTGACCCCTGCCTGGATGATAATGATTTTGGATTACTCTGAATAAATAACCATTACTGCTTTTGGATCTATCCCGGTGTCCCGTGTGTGGTCTCGTGACAGAACGACTCCGTCCGAATCATAGATCCAGCGGTATAGATTTTCGTGGGTCTTCCCCAACCACGAAGACAGAGAGGAGGCAGAAGAGGGGGAATTTGAAAGTTGAAGAGGTTCCCCTTCGTATGAACATTTTTCAGTGGCTGCGTTATGGAACCGCCAGACTGAGGAGGCCATGGCGGTCAATTCCCCTGAGTACCCTTCCACCAGTGACAGTGAATCTTTTAGGGGAACCCGTCTGGCCATGTTTTCGGGAACTCGTGGAGGACACAGGGGAGGAGATGCTAGAGGTGAGTCCCAGCCCCACTCTCCACTTCGGTCGTTCTTTGACCATGGGCCAGTGATGCTCAGCCCAGAGCTCCCTTTGCCGCTGGTCCTGTCCAGCTCGGAGCCTGCACCTCGCCATAAAGAACGGCGGAGGAGGACTTCCTGCCTCCCCAGTGAACCAGAGACCATCCCGGTGGCCGTCCCCCGTGCAGCCCGCTGTTGTCCCGGAGGTAGTCCCCGTGCAGTCCGCTGTCGTCCCGGAGGTAGTCCCCCGTGCAGTCCGCTGTTGTCCCGGAGGTAGTCCCCGTGCAGTCCGCTGTCGTCCCGGAGGTAGTCCCCGTGCAGCCCGCTGTTGTCCCGGAGGTAGTCACGTGCAGTCCGCTGTTGTCCCGGAGGTAGTCACGTGCAGTCCGCTGTCGTCCCGGAGGTAGTCACGTGCAGTCCGCTGTTGTCCCGGAGGTAGTCCCCGTGCAGTCCGCTGTCGTCCCGGAGGTAGTCCCCCGTGCAGTCCGCTGTCGTCCCGGAGGTAGTCCCCGTGCAGCCCGCTGTTGTCCCGGAGGTAGTCCCCGTGCAGTCCGCTGTTGTCCCGGAGGTAGTCCCCGTGCAGTCCGCTGTCGTCCCGGAGGTAGTCCCCGTGCAGCCCGCTGTCGTCCCGGAGGTAGTCACGTGCAGTCCGCTGTTGTCCCGGAGGTAGTCCCCGTGCAGTCCGCTGTCGTCCCGGAGGTAGTCACGTGCAGTCCGCTGTCGTCCCGGAGGTAGTCCCCGTGCAGCCCGCTGTTGTCCCGGAGGTAGTCCCCGTGCAGTCCGCTGTTGTCCCGGAGGTAGTCCCCGTGCAGTCCGCTGTCGTCCCGGAGGTAGTCCCCGTGCAGTCCGCTGTTGTCCCGGAGGTAGTCACGTGCAGTCCGCTGTTGTCCCGGAGGTAGTCCCCGTGCAGTCCGCTGTTGTCCCGGAGGTAGTCCCCGTGCAGTCCGCTGTCGTCCCGGAGGTAGTCCCCGTGCAGCCCGCTGTTGTCCCGGAGGTAGTCCCCGTGCAGTCCGCTGTCGTCCCGGAGGTAGTCACGTGCAGTCCGCTGTTGTCCCGGAGGTAGTCCCCGTGCAGTCCGCTGTTGTCCCGGAGGTAGTCCCCGTGCAGTCCGCTGTCGTCCCGGAGGTAGTCCCCGTGCAGTCCGCTGTCGTCCCGGAGGTAGTCCCCGTGCAGCTCGCTGTTGGCCCGGAGGTAGTCCCCGTGCAGTCCGCTGTTGTCCCGGAGGCCGTCCCCTCCGAGCAGCCGGTTAAAGCATGAATGAAGATGAAGAAGGTTAAAGCTGGTGTGTTTAGCCTTTCTTTGCTCCGCATGGGGAAATACTATGAAATGGGTTTGCAATGCATTTTGATCTTGAGTCGGTTGTCACGAATACTGGTTAACCTATGATGTTTTCTTGAAATGTTGTGATTTTGTCATGCATGCAATTTACATACAAAATTTATATTACAAATATGGGGTATTGAATCCAGTGGGTAGTGTTCGGTTTGACCTTGAAAATATCGATTAGACCCAGACTTCAAACCTAATTGAGACTGAAATGATGCAGTGAATGATGAAGAGTCTCACACACACCTGTCGTCGTCGGGCAGCTCTCCTCCATCTTTGAGCCAGCTGGTGCTGGGAATGAGAGACGGGTCGTGCTTCACTTTACACTCAAACAGAACGTCCCTGTTCCTCTGGACCACCCTGTACTCCGGAGGCCTGAGGATCCGCGTCGGCTCTGCAGGAGATGCTGACCATCAGAAACATGCTCTCTCTCTCTCACTCACTCACTCACTCACTCACTCACTCACTCACTCACTCACACACACACACACACACACACTCTCACTCACTCACTCACTCACTCACTCACTCACTCACTCACTCACTCACTCACTCACTCACTCACTCACTCAGCGTTGCTAGGCGGTTGGTAAAGATCATTTGTAACACTAATTGCTTCCTCCAGACATGCGGATCTGAGGAATGAGAAACTGCCAGCTTGCAGTGTTTCTCCCGGCTCTCGTCAGGTCTGAATGCTTTCCTAATGCTCTTCAGAGAGGCACTTAACTGAAGCCTGCAGCCTCCAGACATGATGCATGATGGGATACCTGGAGCCTCCAGACATGATGCATTTCAATCTTTTATATGTCATGGACCAATTTATGCTAGGAAAAATTTATATATGTAAAATATTATTTGGAAAAAATTAATTCATGTTCCAATTCATTCATTCGTTCATGTACTTATTTCATTTAAATTGTATTTATTGAATAATTTATATATTTTGAATTATAAATATATATATAATTGCATTAGCAATTTAACAATTTAGCATATGTATTTATCAATTTATTTTTAATTATTTATTTATATAATTTTGTATATATGTATATTTTTTTATTTAAATTGTTGCTGGAGATTTGTTTTTATATTCTATATTTATTTAAATAGATTTTGAATGATTTGCTTTTCCACAGAGCCCCGATTCAGAAGCATGAACACCGAGTTGAATGATCTCTGACCTTTGACCTCCAGGTAGACGTGGTTCTCGGAGATGCCGAGGTTGTTCCTGGCGACGCAGGTGTATTTCCCGCCGTTCACAGCCTGAGACACGTGGATCTCCAGCGTTCCGTTCTTGTGGAACACATAGGGATCTCCCTCCAACATGCCGGAGCGGCTGTCCTTAAACCTGGAACGGTCATCAATATAACTCCATCACACACTCCCGCCAGCAACAGTGCTCCTGGTGTAAAGCAGCACTGCCTGCATGCGGAGAACACAATCCCATAATGCACTGAGGTTTAAGTGAGGGATAATGTACATCCAGCGCCGGTTGTTATCTCAGAATAAACCCAATCAATAAGTTGCAAAGCTTCCGCGGAGAGAGCAGTTTCAGCGGCAAGATCAAACTAGACGGAGATTTAAGAGATACTGTATACAGTCATAACTTATTACACAGCATTTACAACATATATAATTATGGAGATTAGAGATATTGAGTTCAGATTAAACTGTTTTAAAATCGTAGCTGTTTGTATCTTATAATCCAACAGTGAACAAAACAAGTCACAAAATGGCCGCCGCTGCGTTTGTATGAACCAGAGAGAGCGAGTCCACGTAATAAAAATAGCTGAGAATGAGAGAGGACCCACAATGCACTGCAGCAGAATCCGGTCTCTAATGAAGCCCAATTGAAATGTCACAGTGTGAGTGTTTGATGAGGAGTGTGTGTTCAGTCTCACCATGTGACGGCCGGGACGGGCGAGCCGAAGAACAGGCACTCCAGCAGAGCGGGTCGGTTCTCGATCACCTGATACACTTTATTAGGGGCCGTCAGAACTCTGGGCGGCTCCGCTGGAACACACAGGTCACATGATCATCACATCCAGTGAAGAACCGCTGACAGACGTCAGTGTGTGTGTGTGTGTTGTCGGCTCATCAGTGTGTGTGTGTGTGTGTGTGTGTTGTCTGCTCGTCAGTGTGTGTGTGTTGTCGGCTCGTCAGTATGTGTGTGTGTTGTCGGCTCGTCAGTATGTGTGTGTGTTGTCGGCTCGTCAGTGTGTGTGTGTGTTGTTGGCTCGTCTGTGTGTGTGTGTGTGTTGTCGGCTCGTCAGTGTGTGTGTTGTCGGCTTGTCAGTATGTGTGTGTTGTCGGCTCGTCAGTGTGTGTGTGTGTGTTGTCGGCTCGTCAGTGTGTGTGTGTGTGTGTGTTGTCGGCTCGTCTGTGTGTGTGTGTGTGTGTGTGTGTGTGTGTTGTCGGCTCGTCAGTATGTGTGTGTTGTCGGCTCGTCAGTGTGTGTGTGTGTGTGTGTGTGTTGTCGGCTCGTCAGTATGTGTGTGTTGTCGGCTCGTCAGTGTGTGTGTGTGTGTGTGTGTGTGTTGTCGGCTCGTCAGTATGTGCGTGTGTTGTCGGCTCGTCAGTGTGTGTGTGTGTGTGTGTGTGTTGTCGGCTCGTCTGTGTGTGTGTTGTCGGCTCGTCTGTGTGTGTGTGTGTTGTCGGCTCGTCAGTATGTGTGTGTGTTGTCGGCTCGTCAGTGTGTGTGTGTGTTGTCGGCTCGTCAGTATGTGTGTGTTGTTGGCTCATCAGTGTGTGTGTGTGTGTGTTGTCGGCTCGTCAGTATGTGTGTGTTGTCGGCTCGTCAGTGTGTGTGTGTGTGTGTGTGTGTGTGTGTGTGTGTGTGTGTGTTGTCGGCTCGTGTGTGTGCGTGTGTGTGTGTGTTGTCGGCTCATCAGTGTGTGTGTGTGTGTGTGTTGTCGGCTCATCAGTGTGTGTGTGTGTGTGTGTGTGTGTGTGTTGTCGGCTCGTCAGTGTGTGTGTGTTGTCGGCTCGTCAGTATGTGTGTGTGTTGTCGGCTCGTCAGTATGTGTGTGTGTTGTCGGCTCGTCAGTGTGTGTGTGTGTTGTCGGCTCGTCTGTGTGTGTGTGTGTGTTGTCGGCTCGTCAGTGTGTGTGTTGTCGGCTTGTCAGTATGTGTGTGTTGTCGGCTCGTCAGTGTGTGTGTGTGTGTTGTCGGCTCGTCAGTGTGTGTGTGTGTGTGTGTTGTCGGCTCGTCTGTGTGTGTGTGTGTGTGTGTGTGTGTTGTCGGCTCGTCAGTATGTGTGTGTTGTCGGCTCGTCAGTGTGTGTGTGTGTGTGTGTGTGTTGTCGGCTCGTCAGTATGTGTGTGTTGTCGGCTCGTCAGTGTGTGTGTGTGTGTGTGTGTTGTCGGCTCGTCAGTATGTGCGTGTGTTGTCGGCTCGTCAGTGTGTGTGTGTGTGTGTGTGTGTTGTCGGCTCGTCTGTGTGTGTGTTGTCGGCTCGTCTGTGTGTGTGTGTGTTGTCGGCTCGTCAGTATGTGTGTGTGTTGTCGGCTCGTCAGTATGTGTGTGTGTGTTGTCGGCTCGTCAGTATGTGTGTGTTGTTGGCTCATCAGTGTGTGTGTGTGTGTGTTGTCGGCTCATCAGTATGTGTGTGTTGTCGGCTCGTCAGTGTGTGTGTGTGTGTGTGTGTGTGTGTGTGTGTGTGGGCTCACCCAGCACGTTGACGAAGGCGTTGGCCAGTAAGTACCCGTGTTGATTGGAGGCGTTGCACTGGTAAACGGCACTGGAGCCCGTCTGGACCTCGGAGAAGATGATGCTGTCGTCCTCCACCTTCCGGCTCGGGTCTTTAGGAGCGTCTGTCAGCAACAACAACACAACGTCAGTCAGAGGCCAGAGGTCAGGGGTCAGCTGGGTCGGACAGTAACTGACCCTCGATGGGCAGGCCGTTCATGGACCAGCGGATGTGGGGTTTGGGGTGTCCTCGGGCCCGGCACGTGATGACGCCCGTCTCCAGCGGAGCCAGAACCAGATTCCTGGGAGCGCTGATCCAGTACGGAGCCGCTACGGAGAGACAACAGCGCTTAGTGCTCTTCCTACACCCGGAGCCGTGAGGAGCACTTTTATGATGGACAGATTTATGATGGACAGATGCACTTTTATGGACTTCAAAACAGAAATAGCCATACAGCCATTACAAAGCTTGGAAGAGCCAGGACATGTTTTAAATATAACTCAGATTCTATTTGTCTGAAAGAATAATGCCATATACACCTAGGATGACTTGAGGGTGAGTAGATCATGGGCTAATTTAGATTTTTGGGTGAACTACCCCTTTATTTTGAGAGAGTAATGCCCCAGGATTGCTCCATCCGGACCGTGCTCCAAGCGTGAGTGTTTGTGGTGTTTTCACCTCTAACGGAGACTGTGATGGTGTGGTGAACTGAGCCGAGCCGGTTCCCGGCAGTGCAGCGATACTCCCCGGCGTCCGCCTCCGACACGTCCGAGATCCGCAGAGTCTTGTTGAAGTTCATCAGGGAAGCTCTGCGGCCGGGGATCTCACCGCTGAGCTTGGTCCAGGAGACCGCAGGAGTGGGACTGAGCGGGAACATCAGAACGTCACAGACCCAAACACACACACTAGTTACTGTAGAGCTGTGGTGAATCTGAACTCACAGGCCGTCTGCGATGCACTCCAGCTCCAGAACCTCTCCTCGCAGGACCATCTGAGAGCTGAGCGAGCCGCTGGGAACCAGGAACACCGGCGCTCGCTCGTCCACCGGCTTATCTGGAACACAACGCTCTCAGTGAGACCCTGCTTCATAACCATAACTCATGTCAACTAGGGTTGGGAATCGGAAATCACAATGCCTGAGGTCAGGAATCAGACACTTGTTATAACATTTTGATTTCTATTCCTCTTATCGATTCCTTTGTGAGAATTTCAATATAACTTTAAACCATTCAGGCGTGAGACGACTCGCTGTTTTCTGCTCTGCCGGCGTGTGCATCCGTTTACTGGATATTCCTGCCGTCTCTATAATAACACTAATATTCCTCAAACCACAAAAGAGAAAATTCACTTGTTCTTGATTGAATAACTTGAATAACTATTTGTAATGTATATTTTATTTATAAAGTGCAGTGTTATTTTACATTTGATTACAGTTTCTGAACCTGAATACCTGCAAATCTTAAAACACTTTATTTCAATCGTATCTTTGTTCAGTTCTTGTGATTGCTAATTTTTTATTTTTTATCTTTTAATTACAGTGTTTACTTTTCTT
>JARPMJ010007329.1:0-43926 GCA_033366665.1 Phoxinus dragarum | reverse complement strand
CCTACATCACAGAAATATTAAAACACAGGAATTCTTACATGGTTAAGAAGCTTACAAAGAATTACATTTCAGCCAAAAAAAGCCCTTAAGGGAATCTTGCCTTATAGCTGAGTAGTCCTGAGTAGTTCTGAACTTGCTGTCGTCATGTGTCACACATTTGTCACACTTCATGCCACACATATCTTGTTTTCTGCTCATCGTTCTGTTTCACAGGTACAAGTCCTCATGCAGTGTCGTCAGTATCTGTGATCCCAGGAATTAACCAGGCCAATGTCTCCTGGGTGGCTGGCTTTGATGGAGGATATACCCAGAAATTCACTGTCTGGTTGGTGTCTGTTTATCATTGTAAATGTTGGGAAGCAATTTTGAAATGTAGTCTTTCAGATAATATTGTAATAAGAGCAGTATTTGTCTGTTAAATTTATACAATGCAAATTTGCAAAGCTGCATGCACAATAAAAAAAAAAAAAAAAAAAAAAAAAAAAGTCATGTAGCATTTTGTCAATTTGTTAGCTAAAATTGTACTGTAAAAATAGTTGAGATAATTCCAAGTTAGTTGCCAAGTTTTCACTGGATGATTTATGCCTGTCTGCATAAGTCTGTTTTTAAAAACTCACGAGAACATTCTTTTTCCAGGTATAAGCAGGTGTCAGCAGTAAGGATAGAGGAAAAGCAAGAGTGGTTGTCTTTCTCAGACCTCTCTACTGAGAATCGTCTGTTGGTCACCAATCTTCTTCCTGCCACTGAGTACCAGTTCAGTGTCATGGCTCAAAATAAAATTGGCACTGGACCCTTCAGTGAGATCACCACCATCACAACTATGGGTAAACATTAACTATGCATAAGAAACTCTAAAAACATTATGAAATGAGTTTAGCAGCCTACTTTTCATGACCATAAATGGACCATGATTTGCTAATTATGTTGATATTAGGTGGCATGTGGCATTAGGGGGATGGCATTTTGTTGGGACAAAATATTGTTTATAGAAAGAAGAGACAGCCTGTAAATTTGAATATGAATACCTCCCTAATTTTGTGTTAATTTAGTCAACTTTTAGGAGTACATTAGCATAATCAAAGCTAATAGATATGGTATAAAAGCCAAAAAAAACATTTTTGATTTTATTCATCTTTAAAACAATTAGCCTGTGTGTTTGTTACCTCATGGCGACTTAAATTAATACACTATCTGTGTTTATGTTACGCAACTGTGGATAATTGAATAAAAACAAGCTATTCATTTCAATCTCTCCCTTATTCAATACTTTTCTACAGATGCACTTCCTGTTGTGGCCAAGCTGGAACCCCCTACAAATCTCTCATTCAACAAGAGTTCAGAGGGATTTCTTCTGTGGTGGTCAGCACCCCAGTCCCAGTCTCCACCCATTGACAGTTTTATCATACAGTCACGCCTTGAGGGTGGGGGAATGGTTTAATCTGAAAGAGGACATTAGCCCAGTTGAGAGTCAGATCTTTCTTCAGGGGTTATGTAAGGTAAATATTCTCGAAGACATTTTCCTGAATCAGTCAGCTTGTCATTTTGATAAATGCAACCCTTTCTTCCTTTTCTTTCATCCTTATTTTGTCATTTCCTCATGGTGTATTACTCTCTGAAGGACTGCAAGTATGAACTGAGGCTTCTTTCTCGGCATGGAGATCAGCTGAGCATGCCCAGTCCATCAATCAGTGTCTCCACCATCGGTCAGTGCTTCACACATTCCCATGTTTTGTTCCCCGCCCTGTAATATTTTATAAATAAATTGTTAGAATTTAATAATTGCAATTTACACAACACTATTTACAAAACCTATTTTCAAGAAAACCTGGAACTCTTTCAACCCATCCAACCATTAAATGTTACACTTTCTTTGGGCTCCACAGGAATGAATATGCACCCAGCCAGTTCCCGCCTCCTAGACTTTCCTGATAGGCTAATGGCTGGTGTCATGGGTGGAGTGGGACTCCTTTGCCTTGCTCTTATCCTGACCCTGGCAATAGTTTGTTTCATTTTTCACAAAAGGGGCAGAAGGCGCAGGCAGAATATCAAGGGTAAAGAAACAACACTTTGAACCAATTAGAACTGTTTTTAAAGTCTGCCTCAATGTATCCTCCTTAGAGAATGCTCTCACTTCTGAAATTACCTTTCATGCATGTTCAATTATCCTGACACTCATTCCATTGTAAAATTGGTTCCCTTATCAGATCTCCCTCCTGCAATAAAAAACCCATCTGTAAAGTAAGTGCACCACCATCACCTCTCAAAACCTTTATTTGTCCAAAATTTTTCCATTCATTCTAGAATGTAATAAATTCTTATCCGTGACCTTAGCAGCCCTGACAACACCCTGAAGCAAAGGCTCCTACCAGCTCGTCCACTCTCCTACACTTCCTCCTCTTCCAATCACTCCTCCCTTGACAAGTCCAGTCACAGTGATTGTCATGCCCAGCGCCAACATCTCCTGCCTCAAGCTAACCCTCCATCCCACCATTCCCTCCCTGAGAGCCATCTCCAACAGGCATCGCTTGCCCCTGTGTCCTCTGTGGAGTTCATCCAAAGAGGCCCAGATGGACGCTTTATTGTCCATGCTCTTGAAGATGACAACATTCTCAGTTCTCAGATTAAGAGAAACCCAAGTCAAAACTCCCATCGGTCATCAGATGGAAACAGGAGCTTCAGAATCCAGAAATCCCAATCTTTGAGATCCTACATAGATGAAAGAAAAAAGCCACCCTTTGTCCTTTCGGTGGATCTTCCACCTTTTAGATCAGATATTCCTTCTTCCAGCAGAACACGAGCTATGGCTAAGCACCTTTCGTTAAATGGCCATTACATGCCCATTCGGGAGCAAGAGATCTTGAATGGACCAGACCAGACAAGTCTTTTATCAGATAGCTGTAGCTCTTTTCTCTATCCCCATTCAGAAAGTACTCTGGGTCAACGGTCCCTGAAACAAGGTACCAACCACTCTGCAGCCAGTACCCTCGTTTTGCAGATGGAGCATGAGAGGGAACAAGGAAACCTAAGTCGCTGTTTGACTTTGGCTCGTGAGAGAGAGGAGCTTGAAAGAGAACTGCGCAAGTTCACTGTTGATCGAAATCCATCTGATACTGAGACAGATGATGAGTATGGAAAAATCTGGAAAACTCAAGAAACTTCAACACCTCAGATTAACTACCAAGCCATAAGACAAGGCATTTTATCTGAGAAAACCAGCATGTTGAAGGGTAGAGCTGCCTCTTGCATTCCGTGGGAAGAAAGACACAGGATTTCTTCTGCAAGCTTGGTGCCCCTGCATACCTCTTATGGAAAGGATAGCAAGTATAGGCAGAATCAACAAGGCTATCATTCCATCCAGAGATCCAACTACCAACGGTCTCGAAGTCTAGACAGAGGGGAACACCAAAAATCCCAAACATGGGACCGAAGACGAAGCAGGACGCCTGTTGATTCAAGTTTTGGTCGTGTAATGGATGAACCCTTAAACTGCAATTTGGAAAAGACCCAAACTGCTGTAGAACATAGAGCCCATAGGACCTCTAGCAGAGGTCAACAATATTTTGACACATATTTTTGTTCATCCTTAGATGATCAGCAGGAGCGGGGCCATAGAAAAAAGCACTAGACAGATGATTCCAATGATTAATTATTCAGAGATGAGTGTGGATGGACCTGATCTTGAGAGCCAGTCTCCATATTCAAGGTCCATAATGGGCTTGGACCACAGTTATGAGACTCTAGACTATGACAGACCCAAGTTATCAGAGCTTGAAAAGGACAGATCAGAAGAGTCAGGACATGTGAGAACAAGAAAGCAGGAGAAGTTGAACAATTGGTCAAGCAAAACTGTATCTACAATGAATGTCTCTGGAACAATGCCTAGGAAGACAAAGAGTCCTGCGCCAAGCAACTGGAATCGGCACAAGAGCATGCATAGTTTAGACTCTAAATTATTCAAGGACCATTTTTTGACCCCTGATGCCTGGGTAGATTCACTGACACTTAGTCGAGATTCTACAATGTCCCCCTTTCCGTGCAGACCCAACTCTGTGGCAGATAAGCCTAAAGAAGCCTCAAATTGCAAACCGATTCATCTGTGCCTTCAGAAAGTCAAATGCAAGATCACCATCTTCAGGCCTCTAAATCCCATGATGGCTCCATCAATGACTCACAATCCAGCAAAAACCTAGTATCAGGACATAGCACCCATACTGCCTTATTATCTCCAGGGGTTTCTAGCTGGCCTCTGTCTTGTGGCCCCTCTCTGTCAGCCTTGCCATCTGGAAGACAGAGCCAGAGCCAAGAGGTGGAAAGAGGGGAGGAAGTTGAAAATGGGCAGGCGGTGGATGTGGAAATTAACAGATACAGGAAGAGCTCAGATACGGAGGGAAGTTATAGAAGTTATGCAAGCCAAAGCAGTGGCAGAGGCAGCATGGATGCCCCTAACAGCAGGCAGCTTTCTCTCAGCCCCCCTCTCACCAGCTCACCAGAGACCACAGAGGACAGTGACAGAGATGAGGCAGCTCTACAGGGGCCTGAAAGGTAATACTGGGGATTTTCAATAGTAATAATATGTTTTTTGATATGGGACCATGTACATCTCCCAATGCCCCAGTGGATTTATTTAAGGGAATCCATGTGTCACATTAGACTCAATGACATCGCACATTACTTTATCTTCTGACTTTAGATCTAGAAGAGGCTCTGTGGATGAGATTTATGAGTGGGACTCTACTTACGTCCGAATGCATCCTGTGGACCCCAAAGTGACAATAAGCAAGGCAGGTCTACGAAATCAAGGTCAAGGGAAGCTGGGCAGAACTACCAAAGATGATGGCAGGCCAGATTTAGACCTGACACAAAAAAGTAAGAGAAATGCTTGTTTAGTATATTGTAACTCATCAAAAAGTTGTGCTTTCACTAACTACATTTTTGTTGTACATGGTACATTGGCAATACCATGGTTTTGTGGGTATGTACCATGGCACTACCATGGTTTTCTTTAAAATACCTTGGTGTAACATGCAAATACAATGATATATGAATATGCTAATCCTTATATAATACAGCATAACTGTACCTTGGAAATAATGCAGCTCTTTTTGACTATGAAAGTCAAAATATGAAGACCAGTTAAAAAAATCTGAACTTAAATGTATTCAAGGAATTTCGCTCTTTATGGTTTCATTCATTTCCATTGTCTTTTTGACCCAAGGTCTTTACCCTCTGGCTGGTTTGAAGGAATCTGTTCCACTCTTTGAACTTCCCAGTATTCTTCCTCCTCACTGTGAGCAAGAATCACTCCTTGCTCATGAGATTCGGAAGAGCTTCACATCATTCCCAAACCCAGAGCCTGACACTGTGCTTTTCTGATTACTAACAGTAGGTACACCTTTCATGCTGATCAGCCTGTACTGTTTTCATTTTAGCCCCTAGACTCTTTAGTCCAAAATTTTAGTATGTTCTCGAATCTGGATTGGACACAGCATGGTTCCCCTCAACACAGATCTTAATGGTCAGGATAAAAGGGGACACTGGGTGTCACAATTAATTGGACGTCTCAGGACCACTCAAGCACACTGGAACCTAAGAACGCACACTCCTCTGTCCAACTAATGGAAATGACATTATCTGATGGATGGGCAGACCTTAGTGAAGAGAACTGTAGTCTAAAGATCTTAAATTATGTGCTGGAGTTGCAAATCAAAGGGGAAATAAATAATACAGGACATAGCTCTCTGCTCCCTGCTGTTGCTGATGAAACTGAATTTGAAATAAAAAATGTTAAAGCTGTTACAATGAGCCCTTCAAATTTGATTTTTGGAGTGTCGTTTGATTGTTCTTTAATTCCTATTTTGACAGTAAGAGCACATTATGATTTAGAAACATCATCAAAGCCCCTTTCTGCACGGTTATAGGAATTTTATCATGTGAAACAGAATGCTGAAAAAAGTTTAATTTTTAGCTATACCTTCAAGTTGTCAAGCAAATTGGAATTGCATTTAAATGTGATTGGAGTAATGCTTTGGCAGAAACTTCAGTTTTCTTGGCAATCATTGGTCCTCCACGTATGCATGCTTACTCCACCCAATCGTACCTTCCTCATACATGGAGGAACCTAATAAACGGATACTCTTTCAGAGTGCAACTGAAGAAATGATTAAATTCACTGCAGGTCACAGGAGTTAATTACGTATCACTGCGCCCTGTAGTCTGGCCGCTAATGAGTCTGCCAATACAAAGTTACATTAACGAACAGAGCTGAACTGTTTACAGTTTAACCAAACATTTCACAGCTCCAATTTTTTAAACAATTCAATTCTACTTTATATGCTTTTATTGTTCAGAATGCTAGAAAACACCCTGACATAAATTCCACTAGTCTTTATTTTTCTGCCAGTATGAAATGTCTTTGCATCTACTGCCTACTGAGAAAATTCTTTGAATATGGTATCTTTGCAATATGTCTATATGTAATTAATTGTTATCTTTTAGCTTTTTAATCAAAGCTTATTCAAACAAGACTGTACAAATAAAGGTCCTTTTCTTAGTAGAAAATGAGGATTGTTCCAATTGTTTGCAAACCTATTATGTTTTTGGAAAACAATTTGTACTTACATTTTTGTTACTTTATCAAATTTATGTGTTTTTATTTCATGTATGTGGATTTATATATTGATTAAAGACAACAGAATATAATTTTTAGTTGGTGTGTAGATACTACAAAGCCAAAAGTGATCTCTTTAACCATAAAATTTGTATTATGTATGTTTATATATATGTTTTTTATATATATATATATATATATATATATATATAATATATATATATATATATATATATATATATATATATATATATAAAAAGCCTCTGAAGGAAATTCTGACATTTAAGGAAAAGAATAAAGGAAGAGTTATTGCCATTATTATCAATTCTGACCACAACGTTTCATCAGAATGTTGTGAGCTGTGGAAGCCAAATCACTTTATTCCTCTCTCTATTTTTCTTTATTTCGTTGAGCAGCAAGATATGCACTTTTTTTCCATTTGTGAACTCTCTTTTAGTGATTGAGTGGACTGTGAAATCCTGACAGGTTACAGGCGGTCACATTAGCGTGTGTACTGAACATAAGGTGCACAGCCTCCATCATTATCTAAAGCTTCCAGCAATGCCACATGCTGCATTAATCACAGCTGAGGTGAAAAGCAGAGATGTGTCAAAAAAAACAACATGCATACTGCATTTCTCTCAAACAGTTTCCCACTTTTTAGTCCATCTTTTTCTAAATTCAGTGTAATATGGCAATCATAATTAGTATGCATGACTTGTATATAACATTAATAATTAACCATGCTCACACAAAATTACTAAAGACCTCTCCTTCTAACGCGTGCCAGAAACACCATCTAAAAAGATTCATTGTGAAAGAAATACTTTACCATTCACGTACTTCACACATGCATATTGCACTACATCACCCAAACATAAAAATTCAGTCATTATTTACTCACCCTCACGTCGTTAAACCACTTTGACTTTCTTCAGTGAAACACAAAAAGGACATTCTGTGCTGATCGATATTTTTCTGTGCAATTACAATAAATGGGGACTGAAGATTTCAATCTTCACAAATTATGCAAAAAAGTAATTAAAGTATCTTAAAATGTTCCATATAAATGAATTTCAAGTCTTCTGAAGTCAAGGTTTTCCGAGAAGAATAGTATGAAATAAAGGGATAGTTCACCCAGAAATGAAAATTCTGTCATCATACTCACCTTCAAGTTGTTCCAAACCTCTATGCATTAGTTTCTTCTGCTGAACACAAAAGAAGATATTTTGAAGAATGTTGGTGACCAGACAGTTGATGTCTCCCATTGACTTCCTGTTACGTCACTTCCTGAACGCGTTGTTTGTGTTTGAGCTCCATCGATTTGATTCAAAAATCCGGGGTTCTCTCTTTAAACTCACTTACAACTAATATTTTCTGGACTGGCCACTTCCTGTTACGTCACTTCCTGAACGCGTTGTTTGTGTTTGAGCTCCATCGATTTGATTCAAAATCCGGGGTTCTCTCTTTAAACTCACTTACAACTAATATTTTCTACTTTTTCTCACTGAGAAACACTGATGTAGTTACAAAATATCGTAGTTACAACGCGGACTGTTGAGTAGACGCGTCTCAAACCGATTGACCCAATACCGGTCCGTTACACCTGTGGGTCGGACGGCTGAGCGCGTCTTCTTTACACTCACAAACGAACATTTTCTACTTTTCTACTACTACTGAGAAGCACTGCTGCTCAAAATCTCATAGTTACAACGCGGACTGTTGAGTAGACGCGTCTCGAACCGATTGACCCAATACCGGTCCGTTACACCTGTGGGTCGGACGGCTGAGCGCGTCTTCTTTACACTCACAAACGAACATTTTCTACTTTTCTACTACTACTGAGAAGCACTGCTGCTCAAAATCTCATAGTTACAACGCGGACTGTTGAGTAGACGCGTCTCGAACCGATTGACCCAATACCGGTCCGTTACACCTGTGGGTCGGACGGCTGAGCGCGTCTTCTTTACACTCACTTTTTCTCGCCTATCGTGCGTCTACATCACACCCGTACCATTAAAAAGACAGATTATATCCAAGATTTCAGTTATAAATTAGCGTTAATATTGATAGCATCACTGGTAGCGTCGTTTGCTAACTTACTGTCCATCTGTTTAAATGGCGAATATATCAAATGTAACGTTATGTTGTCTACCTTTTGGTGCAGGTGAGGACACATTCGAGCTGCAGGCGGTGCAGTCTGAGCTGGAAGCTGTAGAGAAGCAGATCCGCGACCTTTTAGAGAGACAAGCCGAGCTAAGAGACCGGCGTTTAGCTCTTGAAACATCTCGCGTCGATGCAAACAAATCAGTTAATAATCCGCAGACTCCGATTGCGTCAACACCGTGCGTCTCTCAGCATTGGTCCCGTGCGCCAAGGCGGTTCTCACAAGTTTCATACACCCCGGCTCCGAGGCGCCGTCACGAAGCTTGGGTTGTTTCGCAGCGGAAGACGCGAAGAATCTCTCCGCCCCTCCCGGTTTTCGAGATTTCCACTCAGAACCGCTTCTCCCCTCTTCGCGAAACGGAACGCGATGCTGTGATTATCGGCGACTCAATTGTTCGGAACGTCCACGCTACGTCAGGTAAAAGTAAGGTGCGTAGCCACTGTTTTCCTGATGACCATGTTTCTGATATCGCTGCGCGAGTACCCGAGATCTTGAACGGTGACGAGCGCGTCGGAGCTGTCGTCTTGCACGCAGGAGGTGAACGACGTCAGGCTGCGGCAGACGGAGGTTTTGAAAAAGGATTATAGGAACCTAATCGAGACGGTACGCACCGCATCGCCTGAAATAACGATCATCGTGTCTGGGCCGCTTCCCACGTATCGACAAGGGCATGAGAAGTTCAGTAGATTATTCGCGCTAAATAAATGGTTAATGTCATGGTGCAATGAGCGTTAGGGGGCTGCGTTTACAGATTTATTAAACTCCTTTGGGGTCAAGCAAAACGTCACCGGACCAACTCATCGTCTTAATCATACACTCGATTTAATTATATCATATGGAACCGATCCAACCGATATAGAAATCATTCCACAAAGTGATGGTGTCAGTGACCACTTCCTGGTAACTTGTATATTACGGACTACAGTACCATGTCATACTGCGCCGCGTTACCGACCAGGCAGAACAATCCTTCCATCCACCATAGATAATTTCTCAAATTGCTTATCTGATTTGTCTCAGTTACTGCCTGAACCCAAACAAACAGATGAATTAGAGGAAGTAACTAGCCACTATGAGCACCATTCTCTCTAGAACATTGGATATTGTTGCACCCATTAGATTAAAAAAGGTCAGAGAGAAAAGTAAAGCACCATGGTACAACAATACTACGCATGTTCTAAAGAGAGAAACCCGTAAATTAGAGCGTAAATGGAAACAAACTAATTTAGAGATCTTTTAGAATCGCTTGGAAAGACAGTATGTCACGTTATAAAAAGGCCCTAAAAGCGGCAAGGGCTGAGCATCTCCGCAAACTAATAGAAAACAACCAAAATAATCCAAGATTTTTATTTACCACCGTGGCTAGACTAATAAATAAACAAACGTCACCTGACCAAAATATCCCGTTACAGTTTAGCAGTAATGATTTCATGAAATTCTTCACTGAGAAAATAGAAAGCATCAGAACCACAATTGTAAACATTCAATCTTCAATCGCGCCTTATAAATCAGCATAAATTATCACCCCGCAAGAACAATTACAGTGCTTTACAACTATAGAACAAAAAGAGCTAAATAAACTTATCACTTCATCTAAAACAACAACGTGCTTATTAGATCCTATACCAACTAAACTACTGAGAGAAGTGTTACCTGTAGTGGAAGAGCCTCTACTCAATATCATTAACTCGTCTCTATCTTTAGGTCACGTTCCAAAAACATTTAAACTGGCAGTTATAAAACCACTCATTAAGAAACCCACAATTAGACCCACATAATCTAGCAAATTATATACCCATTTCAAATCTTCCATTTATGTCTAAAATATTAGAAAAAGTTGTGTCCGCTCAACTGAGCTCTTTTTTGCAAGAAAATGACATCTATGAAAAGTTTCAGTCAGGATTCAGGCCGCACCATAGCACTGAAACTGTGCTCGTTAAAATCACTAATGATTTACTTTTAGCTTCGGACCAAGGCTGTATCTCAATACTAGTTTTACTTGATCTTAGTGCTGCGTTCGATACTATAGATCACACAATACTCTTAGATCGACTACAAAATTATACTGGCGTTCAAGGACAAGCATTAAGCTGGTTTAGATCATACTTATCTGACCGCTACCATTTTGTCTATTTAAATGGAAAAAAATCGATCATATCTTCAGTAAACTATGGAGTGCCGCAGGGATCTGTGCTAGGCTCTCTATTATTCTCAATATATATGCTGCCACTTGGAAATATTATAAGGAAACATGGAATTAGTTTCCATTGTTATGCTGATGACACTCAATTATATATTTCATCACGGCCGGATGAAAACGCTAAATTATCAAAATTGACAGAGTGTGTTAAAGATATAAAAGATTGGATGACGCATAATTTTCTTCTGTTAAATCCAGACAAGACGGAGGTACTACTCATCGGTTCAAAAAAACCGCCCACAAAACCTCTCACAATGCAACTTTAACATAGTAGGATGTCCTGCTACTTTATCCTCTACAGTAAAAGACCTGGGTGTCATACTAGACTGCGACCTGTCTTTTAAAAATCATATTTCATATGTTACAAAAACGGCATTTTTCCACCTTAGAAACATTGCTAAGCTACGTAACATGCTATCTGTTTCTGATGCAGAAAAGTTAGTTTATGCATTCATGACCTCGAGACTAGATTACTGTAATGCTCTATTAGCTGGTTGTCCTACATCCTCAATAAACAAGCTACAGTTAGTCCAAAATGCAGCCGCTAGAGTTCTTACCAGATCAAGAAAATATGATCATATAACACAGATCTTATCATCTCTACACTGGTTACCTATAAAGTTCCGTATTAATTATAAGGTATTGTTACTGACTTATAAAGCCCTAAACGGCTTAGCTCCAGTCTATTTAACGGATCTTCTATCGCCCTATAATCCATCGCGCTCTTTAAGATCGCTAAATTCGAGGCTTTTGGTTATACCTAGGATATCTAAGTCCACCAAAGGAGGGAGAGCATTCTCACATTTAGCTCCAAAACTCTGGAATAGCCTTCCTGACACTGTTCGTTGCTCAGACTCGCTCTCCCAGTTCAAAACTAGATTAAAGACGCATCTCTTTAAATTTGAATCGCGTTTCTGTGTTTGAATGAATGAACGGCACATGCTGTTGTTTACTCCAGCTCGCGCGTTTCTGTGTTTGAATGAATGAACGGCACAGACGCATGTTGTTGTTTAGCTACTACAGCTCGCGCGTGTCTGTGTGTGAATGAAACTATCTATATTGCCTACTGAGATGAGTAAAAATCGACTGAATACGTTGAAATAAAATGTCTTTGGATAAGCAACATATTAAACTGCAAATTAACATTTATGCCCTAATATATATTAGCCTATAAAAGACAATATGTTACAGACTAAATATGAAAGACAACATTTCGTTTTGGATAGATTATAATTTTTTTACTGCCACATCAAAACCTAATTTACAAGGTGCAAACAAAATCTTAAAATATCAATATAAGCCTTGTCTTTAAATTATTTTTGTGTTTTATTAGTGACAAATTTGGGGAGAGGATAGCCTATCAAAAACTTTCTGAAAATACGAATGAGAATTAACTGCACAATTACTAGAAATGTTTACCTTGGATATTATACAATTTGCAAGCATACACAGTTTGTGGAAAAATACACTTTTTTCAAGATGTTTCCAACTCTGAACCAATTCTGTAGTAATATATATATATATATATATATATATATATGTATGTGTGTGTGTGTATTTATATATATGTGTGTGTGTATGTGTATATATATATATATATATATATATATATATATGTGTGTGTGTGTGTGTGTGTGTGTGTTGTCTTTGCATCTTGTGGCTCAGTGACACCTATGAATTGCTCATTAGTATGCAGCATTAGCAGGTCTTTGTCTTCTCTCAGGTGGGAATGAGGACATTATTCATGACCTTGTTGGATCATTCACGCCCACCTGCATATTGCCTTTCCAAACAAAAATGTCTTACAAAATTTAAATCAATCTATTGTTTAATGTGAACGATTAGCCCGGATGATTTTCAGATCATTTTAAAGTAGACACTTTAGCCGACAACATCCATTAGTCAAAAGTATTGTGGGAATATGTGAAGTTTGTCGTTTGTGGTCTTATATCAGAACATTTAAGTTTGAGTTTTTTGAATAACCATGCATAAATAATATTCTCTCAAAAATGCAAACATGTACATGCATGTTGCTCACATATTATGATAGACATGTTCGTGCTAAATAGAGTGTAATTACACCTTTGCCATTAATATTTTTTATAAGCAACTGAAAAAAATACAAATATCAGGTCATGTCAAAACATCTCAAGGACCCCAAAAACACCTTAGACTCCAGAGGGTTAACCCCCTGAGGTGGGCAAACGCGCGGGCGCGTTTTGCTCGTTTTTTTTTTACATAGCAGCAAAATAGACCTAAAATACTCCGTCAGTTTTGGTCATACAGCCTTAAGAAATATGAAAAAATAAGCTGTTAAATGTCTACTTTTTTATGTGTCCACTTACAATCGAAATACAACATTGTGCTTTTGTAAAATAAAGAAAGTAAACAGGGAGTGCTTTCTGCCTCTCCGTCTCCGTGAACTTTTTTTCTGAAGCACTTCTCTAAACTCAAACAAAACTCAGCGAATACTATTCACTCAGACATGAGCTATATATCTCTGTAATCATTTAAGTGTGTAGTTTTAAATTATCTAATTCAAAACTAAAATAAATATTCTCTGTTTATGTAATCTATATATAAAGAGCGAGAAATCAGCCGGTCTCATTATCGTTCTGGCACCTCATTACTCTGCTAATGTGACACGCCCATCGAGAGCGCGCGCTATTCAAACGCAGATTATCTGAACTTGAAGCAACACATGCAAACCAGTCAACGCCCACAACAGCTGAAACACACTCGCTGTGAGGAATAATAATATCGTGATAATCCTGGAAATTTTACCTCAAACGTGCTAGAGTAGCCGAACAACGGATCCAGCTGCAGATCATCAGTAAGTGCTTTGTTCTAATCGCGATATGAAATGGTGTCTGTAAACCGCAAAAGACTGTTTAACCAGGCATTCATATAAATGTTTTAATCTTACAGTTAAATCCGGCCTCTAGTTCATAACCGCCAGAGGAGAACTGGCCCCCGACTGAGCCTGGGTTCTCCCAAGGTTTTTTTTCTCCATTAGGTCACCTGATGGAGTTTTAGGTCACCATTGGGTCACCTGATGGAGTTTTTCGTTTCCTTGCCACTGTTGCCTTTGGCTTGCTCAGTTGGGGATATTCAATTTAATGAATCAATCAATATTACTATTGATTAGCATTACCAAACATGGACGTTTTATTATTATTTTATTTTAATACTGTGAAGCTGCTTTGATACAATCTGTATTGTGAAAAGCGCTATACAAATATTCTTGACTTGACTTGACTTGACTTGACTTGACTTGACTTCCATTTACTTCTATTTTTTTTCTTTACCACACTATGGAAATCAATGGAGCCCATTAACTGTTTGGTTACCCATATTCTTCAATTTATTTAGTTATTTTGAGTTCAGCAGAAGAAAGAAATCAGAAGACAGGTTTGGAACAACATGAGGGTGAGTAAATAATGGCAGAATTTGTTTTTTTTTGGGTGAACTATCCCTTTATAGTCTCTATTCACTGATCATCTTCCTCTCCAGATCACTTAAATCAGTGATTTTTTTTAAATGGACCTTTTGGTTCCTTTTTATTAAAACTTCTGTCCTCATTGTTTTTCCATGGATAAGAGAATAAAAAATCGTCTTCAACAATTTATTTTGTTTGGAACAACATGATGCGAGTACACAGAGTTTTCGTTTTTGGGCGAACTATCCCTTTAAAATGCTGCATTATTTGCAAGTTTCAAAGATCATCTCCTTCAGTATGCAGAGATCCTTCCGGTGAGATGATGCATTGACTTATGTGAGATTTGATCTGTTCTGACCCTGGCCTTTTGTGGTCATGATAACCTAAATGCAATATGTCACTAAAGTGGCCATTTGCCATTTCCTCTCTGTGCCCTATAGCCCTTACTGATTATCCAATCACATTGTGACACATCAGTCATAGGCAGACTGTAAGTGGCTCTAGAATGGGTCTTTCTGCCTGCATCAGGGAAAAAAAGAGAAAGCAATCAAGGTGTTCAGGAAGTTGTTTCTTTCCCTCTGGCCATTCACATATCGATCCAGTGCAGAATAAATTACTGTGGCGACTTTGTATTGGGTCATATCCAAGAAAAGTTCTGCGCAGCCAGACTTTAGACCTTAAGGCAGAGTTTAGTCCACTTTACGGCTTCTTTTGGCCAAGAACCGCCCACTTAGACAGGAAAAGACTATCCGACTATGTAAAGCAATTTGTATTTGTATGTAGGCTACACTTTAGTGTATCCTCTAACTGAGCAGATTATACAGTTATGCTAGTGAATGGCAGTGATATTTTAGTATCATTAAGAAAATAAATAATAAATATGTTTTCAGTCTTTTTAAAAAAAAAAGTAGGCTATATGGTTTTCTTTTTTAATTATTTTTTAAAGTTAAAGTTTTTTAATATTTTGGACCCTATTTTAATGGTCTAGCACTTCATCCACTTTTGCTAGTTTAATGACGGGAAAAATGGTCGGCGGGGTTGTCTCTTTTCTCTTAATGAGTGTGTAACGTGCAATAAACCAATCCGAGTCTCATCTCCCATTTCCTTTAAAAGCCATTTGCGCTCGGTCCCAGGCTAGTTACTAATTACAAGGCAGAATTTGCAAGCGGAAAGACTGACTGTTGCACCAGAGAGGAAACGGATCTGCTCGTGCACGACGTTAAAGCGCGTAAGCAGACCATCTACGGGACAAGCCGGATTCCACCATATCTTTATATACACAATAATAATATTTTTCATTGTAATCTTTTTATTTTAATATTTGTGCATCTGAGACGTGTCTCTCTGTAGGCAAGGGCGTGGTTAGCTGGTACCCTCTTATGTCACTCTTATGTACAACTTCCAATAGGAAAATTCAACTGCAGTAGTCACCGTTCAATCTGAAGAGGTCAGCACTCAGACGTTTTTACACCCTATATTGTAGAATTAAAAGACTTTAAACCCAAATGTAAAAAAAAAATTACTTGAATCAATGAACAGCATTAATAAAGCCACAGTCTTACAGATCATTAACTAAAAAAAGTTTTTTAGTGTTTAGTTACCCTTTAAACAATGTGGCGCAGGACATGAAAATGATAACTGCGTTGGGCTGAGACTAGCAAAGAACACTTGCGTTGCACCTGGCGCTGATAGGACCCTTAATTATTTTATATTTAATTTAATATTAAATAATTACCCTTAATATTTCAGTTTAAGGTACACTATGTAAACATTTTTGTTCAAAATTTACAAAATTCAAACAATGATTAAATACATCATCAATCCTTCTTCCAAAACATGTTTTTGTCTTACCCTAATTCACTATGTCTCGTCACATCCGTAAATAGAGAGAAGTTGCTCCGGCTAATTTGACGCATGTATGGTGTGGGAGGGGCATAGGTTAGTTAATGAGAAAGGTTGACATGGACCAGCTAAATCTCGAACCTCATGGGAATCGCCTGTTTAGAGGAGAGTCTGTTGAGAAAAAGGGAACGCGACAGTTTGTGATAAAACAAGAATCAACATTGGATTGTCTTTGTGTAGATGAAGGACGTGGAAGAAGGAGATGAAGGACGTGGACTTCAGAGGCTGCGAAGGTCGGACCGAGCGTGGTTTAGTGGGACGGTCTAGCCTACAGAGGATTGTTCTTGTCGCATTTGAAGGAGCCTTCGCATTGGGAAAGCCTTCGTCGGGCCACTGTGACACAATCTGCCTTCAAATGCTGCCTTCAACGGATGCAGCCTCTGATTTGGGACGCAGCTACAATCTCCTAAGCCAATATTGAATGTTTAATAAGCAGTAGGATAACCATATTTCTCCACTCCACACAGTCACGCAGAGCCGAAGCACAACCAAAACAATGTTTTTTTTCTGCAATCCATGCATTCTTTTTTTTTTACTGCTAGATGGCCAAAAGTTACATAATGTACCTTTATTTATTTTTTTCAACTAACATTTTTTTCATGGTTTTAGTTTTAGTTCAATATGATAATCCAGGTGAATATCCAGCAGGCTTGCCTTAAACGTAATAACGTTCCAGCCCAATCCATTCCATTGATCTTGACATACCTCCTGACTTCATAAGCAAAGAGACCAAATTAGAAACAGGAAGAAAAGCTTGAATTGTACCACTTAGTATGATGTCTCCAGACAGATCGTTTGATTGACTGAGACAGCTAAGTGTGATTATGTCAATCATTCTTAAAAGCTGTCAGGTGAGCAGCTACCGCAGCAGGAATAGGGAGATGTTATAGTCCAACCACAAAAAAGACAGCGTGAATTCAGGTCAGACCCTCATGAAACATTTTGATTGGAAAAATATCTTGCTGTCTCTCCATTTTCTAGCAGAGAAAATGCCTTTGTGAAAGTGTTCGCCGAGGTGTAGAACCGTTCGCCATATGGCCCATTGTAATTATTCTTTTCAGAGCTGCCTTGGGTCTTTTCTAAATCACCTTGTCAAGTATGCATATGGTATATTGTAAGACGTAAAAATATAGTCTGAGCGGTGTGAATTAACATTCTGTTATATTTGTTTTTTTTTTATTCACTTTTCATGCAGAATTGCCTCTACTGTAAGTGCGTCTTCATGCTGATTATGTTGAGTGAAGTATGTATTAATGAACAGATGAACAGCTATGAATATCTTGAGGCGTAATTTCCTCGCATACTTACGTGAAGTTTATTTCAAGACTGGGAAGAACTTTGCAGTGCGACTCTATTGTAACTCTCTGGTCAAGAGCCAGATTTGCGGAAGTCTGTGAAACTGCCTCTATAAATCCAAATATAGTTACTTCCATGTCAATATTCTCCTTCCCGAGTTTTGTAGAGCTGAAGCTGGAAAAGATTGGCTCCCAGTATGGGGCATCCGGGTCCTGGTATCCTGTGGCTTGGCTGATTAAATAGGGTTGGAGAATGACAGTCCGTCTGTTTCTGATGATAACAAACCTTATTCATTGACTATTTGATTCACAGAAATACAGAAACTGCATCACATATACATCTAGAAGATCCAGACGCTCCTCTGATTACTTATTGAGATCCTGACTGCTTGCAAAGGGTTTGAAGAATGAATTGGTACTGCATATAAATAAGTACAGACAGACTATATACTTTTTAAGAGAGTGCAGTATGTGAGTATATTGCTGGAGGAAGGTCAGTTGCTCTGTTGCAATGAATATTTTTTTTCACTATATTAAATTGCATCAAGAAAACAGGCCAAATTATTTAAAGGTTATTCGGTTCGTTTCAAGTTGACCTTAATTTTAGGTAACAATCATAATCTTGAGGAGTGAGAACAGGTGCATATTGAGATATGCCTAGAAATATGAGAAATTCATAAAAGAGCTAAATTAAGTTCACCGGCTGTAAGTGTAGTGTGACAGAAAATTATACAGATTTGGAACTGAGAAATTATGAATTTATGAAGTCAGTTTGTGTTATTTGAACACTCTTCTTCAAAACTGCATATACCTGTATAGTCTTTTTATATTATTATTTTAAGGGAAAAAGTGAGTAGTCAATACCACTACTGTTATTCTATCTTGATTATGTATATTGTTATATAGTATACATTAAGTTCACAGCTGTAAGTACAGTGTAGCAGAAAGAATAATACAAAATTAAGACTGAAATTATGAATGCATGAAGTCAGTGTGTGTTATGAACTCTCTTGAAGGAATAGTGGAAAATATTTTAGTTCATGCAATCAAGATGCAATAATAATAATAATTGTATTATTTAAATTATAGGGTTTGGTTTAGGGTTAGTTGCATGTAATTATGCATAATTTACAGTACATGTAATAAAAGAAAGCTTCAACTTTTATTATAATTATTATAGCATCTTGATTGAAGAAGTTGGGATGACCTGAAATGACAGCCGGTGTCTGAATGGACATATAAAGGTGAATGTTTGTTTATAATGAGTTGGGAGCTTCATTCCCAAAGGGATCGTAAAGTCTTTGCTTAATCGGTGTTGTAAAATAAACTGATCCATTTGTTTCCGGCACATTCTCTACTCACCTTCCAAAAAAGTTTTACTTTCAGGAGAACCACAGATGTTTTAGACTACGTGCATTACACAACTAAATGAACAGAACACACAAATTCAGACTAATTAAATACAGTCTGCAAAATACATTATGCATTCAGCCCTAGACAGAGGAGCTTTTGGATTTAATTTTATATAGCTTGCTACGTTGAAGGCTTTGTAGAATGAACTAGTAGAAAACTATTATTATTGACAGTATAGACCTTATATATATGTGAAAATATACTACACACACACGCTTCAGCTTCCTTCATGGAGTGATATGCTGTAAAAAATAAATAGTTCATTCTCTTTTTATGTCTAGGTCCCCATAGTAACATGATAATTAAAAATACAGATGATTTGAATACATTACTGAGATTTGGCTACTAGAAATAAGTCGCCAGCACTCCTACACAAGTCTCAGCCTGTCGGTGAACAATGATATCTCATTATCGCTGTTGTTTTCTCAGTCTGTTGACATCCCAATGCTGTCCGAGATTCCTCAGCTGCACGTCAGATCTACTGGCACACACGACGGATGGCTATTGCGTAACGCCATAGTTCGTTCTGTCACCTCCATTCTTCACCCATCATTCCCCACGGAGCCACAGGGGACTGGCACACATGCCAGCCCAAAAAGTATAGCGACAGTACCATCCTGTGGGTGTACCTTTCCCTCCAGTCTTTCTCTATTTCGGTCCCACAGCCGGATTGTTTCAGAGAGAGGCGTATGTCTTCTGAGTGGGATCTCAATGCAAAGCCCCCCTCGCCCCTTGTTTAGCTGTCGCAGTGCATGTGCTGTGATTGATTTCATCGCGTGTGACCACGTCCCTGGAGAAGTTACCCGTTAGATTGTGGTCGTGCACTTGTGACTTGCGTGTTCAATTTATGCATTTACTGTGTTCATGTCAACTACTTTATGCATACATTCTACAATAAAACACTTAGAAATGGATCACAAACGAGAGAGTGGGTCTCGAGAGGAAATTTTACATCATCTACACATTATGTTTACGTAGATTAATTTTAAAAAAGGTCATACTTATTACACACTAAGTCATTTAGAAAAGGTCATAATTATGACATAAAATAATAATTATTTTTATGTCAAGATTTACCAAAGATTTAGCCTACCAAAAGCATGATTTTGTTTTCTTATTTGTCGGAAATGGGCTTCCGTATATGCATCGGTTGGTAACTTGTGTGAACTTGACGGCAGAAATATCCCAGCATTCATTTCGGATTTCAAGGAAGGAGAGGCAGGTCAATACAGAAAGTCGTTTTTCTACAATTTCGTACGCTATTTAATCACTAAATTCACTTCTGAGAACATTTGATGCGAGATTTGATGCGAGAAATCAACTGTGTAGATATTAAATATTGGCATTTTTACGAAAATTTATGCCAAATCGAAAATGTGCTCAAACGTTTTCGGAAGTGAGAATCTCCATAAGCACCTGCGGGTGTTAAGTTAGCTTGCGAGCCAACCGGCCAATCTGCTCACAGACTCGTTTTACCCTACAGTCAAGAGACCATTGCCTTTTACCGGCGTTTTTTCCCGCCGTTGGCTAGTGATGTATACACAAACAAACAACAGAAGCAGAATGAAAGGAGACAGGCGTTGCTTTATTGTTATGAATATACATTACATTGTAGTGTACAGTTGTAGAGTAATCCCTTGAGCTGAGGGTAGGCTTGGGCGATAAAGCCTGGCTGCTATCGTCAATAATTCTAGTTATGTTTGGGTACTGCAGACGGCATTTGTGCGGGGGGTATTATTGCACAATACCAGCAAGAACACATCGTCTCAAACTGTAAGCAGCGTTCTGTGTGCTCGTCACCTTGTGAGTTCATTGTTCCTAGAACAACTAGCAAGAGTGTTCTCCCCAAGAACACAAGTCCGTTCTTTGCATTCTTGGTTTTGAGAAACACCCATAATCGCCTATGGTGACGTAAAACCCGCGCTATCCTCGGTTTCCGCTTGAATATAACATTGATATACATAATAAAGGCTAGATGTCTTACGGCGGAGTCTCTAACATCATCACCCGGTGGCCATCTTGTCACAGGCAAGCTGTAATGAAGCACCGGACTCAGTGGGATCCATTTGCAGCTTTTTATTAGAATAGTCGGACAGGCATGGTAATCAACAGCAGACAGGGCAACGGAGGAAATGCAGAGAAGATCAGAGTCACAGGCAAAGGTCGAGGCAGGCAGCAATAAGCAAAGTCCAGTAAACAGTCCGGGTCGAGGCAGGCAGAGAACAATCAGAAAACGAGGTAAACAGGGCAAATCAAGACTTCGCAGAGAAGTGGTGTGTGGAAGTGGCTTTTATGTGTGTGTGTAAATGAGGAGCAGGTGTGTTGCACAATCAGTCCTAGGTGAGAGGCATGATGGGAATTTGAGTTCGGTAGGAAATGGTTAATATTCCGGAGACGGATCCCTCCGGTGGTGGAGAGGAGGCGGTACAGGAGCCTGCTCCGTTACACAAGCTTTCTGGCGGTCTCTGTCGTAGCCTACCTGATGTAAGGTGAGTGATCTGCACAAACACAAATACTCTTATCTCGCTACAATCTTGACGGATTTACAAACGGTTTGGTTTCTTACAAACGTTATTAACGATGCTATAATTCTGGATGCTTGAACATGTTGAAATAAATAGGCTAATATTATAATTATTCATAAGTATGCAGTGTCATAACTACATCTCTGACGTTTTTAACAAACCAACCCGTTTGAAAATCAGTAGAAAATTTAAAAAGTACATTCACCATTAACAAACAATGTTACGAGGTGAGCGAGTTGACTGTGATGCGATGCGGACATCGACCTCCATTGGCCAGCAGCGCAGACATCTAGCCTTTATTATGTGTATATCTATGCATAGATTCCTCATTAGCGGCCGTTTCAATGGGCCGCCATATGTAAGCCACCAAAGAGAATCTATACATTTCTATGACAAAAGTATCTTGCACGCCGCTGTTGTGTTGTTCAGTCATCATGGTTCACGATTATTGATTTCGAGTACAGAAGTACAGGCGTGGCGTTTTCAGGATGGAGAGAGCTTTGCGACTTTCGTATTAATTGCTGTTCAAATATTTCAAAGCATCCGCTCAAATCGTATCCGAAATTTCTGCAAACGCATTTGGTCAGAACTGCGGCGTCGTTTGTCGGAGATACAGAAATGGAAAGGCAGCCACAGGTTTACTGGAAATGTCACTCACTTCGGTTATAAAATCCAGTTGTTACTCTCGTTAAAAAACTAAATTTGTGTCAACGCAGCCTAAATGTAGCATCTGGTCTGACAACCATATTACGCTGCTGTGGAACATGACATTTAGGGGCATGTTGTCACAATGAGGACCAGCCATTGAACAGTTTATTAAAGGCAGTTTATGGCTTTTCAGGACAAATTCAAAAGTTAAACAACTTTAACATGGAAATACCCTTGTCCTGTTAAACTGTCTACTTCAAACTTTCGGTTAAAATCTACCATACCTTATTTAGCTTTTCTGAATGTATCAGTGTGGTTTTATTGTGTTCATCCCAGATCAAAAGCATGATGACACTTAAAGGGATAGTTCACCCAAAAATGAAAATTCTGTCATCATTTACTCACCCTCAAGTTGTTTCAAAGCTGTATGAGTTTCTTTCTTTTGTTGAACACAAAAGAAGATATTTTGAAGAATGTTGGTGACCAGACAGTTGATGGACCCCATTGACTTCCATAGTATCTTTTTTTCCTACTATGGAAGTCAATGGGGTCCATCAGAATTTTCATTTTTGGGTGAACTATCCCTTTAAGTTTTAATTTGGATGACATAATGGATAAATAATATATTTTTTTTCCAACTAGATGCTTAAAGATATATTTCTTGTGACAATTCTCCAATGTGACAAATCCCCCCAGTGTTCTCTACACTTGAAAGCCACAAGGCAAAACGTTGTCTTCTCTGTGAAGCTGCTTGTGTTTGTGTTGACATTTACATCTTTAGCTCTCTGCAGCGATAATCTCTGTCCATATTATGAAACTGTATGTTCAACGAAACATTTGGGTAGTAGTGCTTTAACAGAAAGTCTGCAGCAAAGTTACACACTATTCCCCCACTTGTTACCACGGTAACACCAGCAGTTAATTGTCAGCATCTAATTTTGATTGTGAAATGTTGAAACATTTCCACTTCACAGTGAATTTTCCCTTTTTTGATTAATAAAATATATGTCCACTACATGTGGGAGAATATATAAATGTGTAACCTATACAGGATATATCAAATTAATTATTTTTTCTATAAATATTATATTCTCTATATTCTCACAAACACTGAATTTCCCCCCCACCGTTTAAAATGACATTGGCTAACCTCTTCTTTGTTTTCTTCAACAATCTCATTTGGCATTAGGCTATTATAAATTGTGTGAAGTAACATAAACCTAGTCTCATGCAGAGAACGATGCATTAAATAACAGGAAGGCCCACGCAGAGTAAAACGTTCCCCGTGTGCCTTGGCTCCAGTTACACAGAGCTTGATTCCACAGAGCGATGCTACTTTAATTGTCTCTTCCCTGAATAGCTGTCATATTTAGAAGCATTTACATAATCAGAGTCATTTGCATGTGGGGCAATGGAGTTTGTAATTGGAGAAGAACTACAGCAGATGTGAGTTTACGGCGCTGTTGTCTGCGTAGCTGTTAATTTAACTCAGTGTGTGTAAGTGTTGAATGATGGGATACACTCTTAACCTCCGAATGCATACCTGTAATTTGGAGTGTAATTCTAGATGGCAGCATCTTGGGAAAAATAATTGCTTGAGCCAAAGTGCAGTACATTCTTTAAAGATAGCTGGAAAGAAGCTCTGTAACGTAAGCCTATTCATTAAGTGAAACTCCTCTGCTAAGGGCTAATTTTATCACTGGTAATTTTTAGTGCTTACACTTTATCATATCATAAATAAAATCAGTAGTTATCCTAATGGACAAGAAATCCCAGCACTGCACTTTTACTGCTCCCAAGAAGTGCTTTCTGACAATGATAATGCAAAAAAGTTATTTGATGATACAAACAAGGTCCATTCTGCAAATCGTTTTGAATAAAAGGGAAGAATTAGACCGAGGGTAATTACACGACATCGATGCAAGTTTTTCCTATGAGAATGCTGTCAAAGCGATCCCCGTTCACACGGATCCGCGAGAACAACTAAAAACACTGTATTATTCATGCCAGTCCAGTAGTTGGCGACGTCACTTTGTAAAGATACACTAACCGCCTTTAGACTGAACCAGAACCGTTGAAAAACACGTGATACGTATCCGTTTCTTTTTTAAACTTTCACCTTGAAACATGCTTTCAAATGTTGCATTTTTACCCCTAATTTCCACCAACTGCGGAACGGCTGCGGATCCGCTCCGGAACGGCGGCGGAGTCAATAGGTTTCCATTAAAGTCAATGTGTGTATTTTCACTGACTGCGGAACGGCTGCGTTCCGACTCCGGCGATCCGCAGCCCTCCGGAGCTGATACGCAGAGCTTCTATTTTTGCCGGATGCCGGAGAGCTCCGCAGCACTACAGGGCAGAGTGCGCAGGACAGGAAGTCGAACAAAAAACAGAACAAACCAAAACAAAATAAAAGATCCGTTTAATTTTCAAAATAAAATACACCGTGATCATGGCGGATCATATTTGGCGGAAAATATGATGATCATGGCGGAAAAACTGTTCCTGGTTTGGTGGTTCTGTTTATCGAAACTACATATCGCGCGATCACACGTGAGTTAGCGAGATCTCGTGGGTCCTCGGCCACAGCCGTTCCGCAACAAATCCGGACCTGGTGGGTATTGAAGGCCAGCGGAGCACGGAGCCGACACGCAGCGTAGCCGATCCGCAGCCGGTGGAAATCCGGGGTTAGGCTCCCAAACCACCATTGTCGTGTAAATGAACGGCCATCAAAAAAAAGTTTTCCGTTTTTAGTTGAAAATGGTGTTGTGTAAACGGCCCCTAAATATAACAAATAAAAAGGTTAGTTCTGATTGTTCAATGTTAAAAACCTAAGTGATATTTATAAATTAATAATAATTTGCTGTAGGCCTATTTGTAAAGAAAAGTACTTTTTACCTTGAAAAATACACTTCTTTTCAAAAGTTTGGGGTCAGTACGTATTTTTTATTTTAAGAAATTACAATTTTTATTCAGAAAGGACATTACATTTATAAAACAAAGTTGACATTAACAAATTTTACATTGTTACAAAAGATTGTATTCATCAAGTAATCCTGAAAAAAAAATTCCACAAAAATTCATTGATAATAATAAGAAATATTTCTTGAGCAGCAGATCATCATATTAGAATGATTTCTGAAGGATCATGTGACACTGAAGAATGGAGTAATGATGCTGATAATTTAGCTTTACCATCACAGGAATAAATTACATTTTAAAATATATTAAAATAGAAAACACTTCTTTTAAATTGTAAAAAAATATTATTATTATAAATAATATCACAATATTACTGATTTACTTTATTTGTATGGTATGATTCATGGTGTGTAAGTGTCTAGGAGTCATTAGGAGTATTTCAACTTAAGTTATTTAATTAAGGAGAGATACAAAGATCCATTAAGCGTAATTGTAGAAATATATACAAACAATAACAACGCCAATGATTCAAATTGTTTTACTGTCTCTGGAGGCATGCGGCAGCTTTTAAAGTATTCTCATTTAGTTTCAAGGCAATCATTTTACATAATTTGTAAAACCAAAACAAAGCTTAAAACATTCAAAAGCAATATGCTTTATTCAGTATACTGCACACTGAGAGTACATAGTTTTAGACCAAGCATTTAGTCAAAGCTCTGGGAAGATGTGAAGTGCTCACGAGTCCCAGTGCATGACAGTAAAAGCTTGAACCAAATTGCAAAATGGAAAGTAGGGGAGCCAGTTTGACTTGTTGCAGACATTGCATACCCTTTGCTTGCAGTACAACTAATCAATAAAACATATGCACGAACAGAAGCAGCTAACAAAGGCAAAGGTGGCAGATGTCAGCGCCAAGATGCCTGAAGACATCAGCTCTACCCCGCTAGTTAACATATCCCCTAAACAAAGGTGGCAAGAGCTGGCGAAGCATAATGAGAATGTGTAATGTCTGGTAAGAAAGATGCATTTCAGCTACTTTTTCATGATTCATGTTGTGTCTTGGCTGACAAACTAAATCTGCAAAGCTAACTTTGTTAACATGCAATTGCAAAACTGAACTTTTTTTTTTTTTTTTTTTAAGAGATTAAAGGAACATTTCACCCAAAAAGGAGAATTATCCCATAATTGACTCACAGTGTTAAGCCATCCCGTGTAGCCTATATGTGACTTTCTTCTTTCAGCTGAACACAATCTGAGTTACATTAAAGCTGCAGTCCGTCGTTTTTCCTCTTTGTCGCCATCTCTGTTCGAAATCTGCAATTGCAGTTATTCGCGGAATTATTAACTGTGCGTGGGTAGTAAATCGGCATGAAACAGCGCGGATGAACACAATGTATTGAGGAGAACCTGTCGCTGCCGCGTCGCTGTGGATACTGTACTGTCATCAGCAATGTCAGAGTATACTTTTTGAAAGTGTATAACCAACATTAGAATTTTCATCGGTAAATGTCATCTGAATAGTAAGTAACATTCACTTTTGTTCTGACCAAATTCGGGGGGTGGGGGGGAAGCATTGCAGTAGGCTATATCATGCTGATTAAATCTATCGATTGCTTATATCACGTCAAAACGTGAAAAATATATTTTGTTCTCAAATTATTAATGTTAACTAAGTTACATCATTATTGCGTGACTACATTTAATGTGTATTAGGGCTACCTGTAGTTCAGTTTTCATTTCTGTGCAGTAGGCTATGAATTCTAATTGACCGTTCGCAAAACCCCGCCCTCGAACGGTTCTCGTCCAATCCTAGCTCAGCAACTGTAACTAAGGAGAAGGACCTCAGTCAAACATTCCGATTTCAGCAAGATAGTGAAACGATGCGCCTATGGCAGTGAGGTCTGCACGGGCTTAAAACTTGCTGTATTTTATGATTGCTTGCAACTATTATTAAAAAATAGGCTACATGTACAAACACCGTTTCACTACGGCACTGCGGCCCCTCATCAGTCCTATATGGGGAGGCTGCAGACCTGGAGCCGGTAGATATAGGACCCAAACAGTTTTACGCCCCTGGCAGTTTTACGCCCCTGTTGTTCCTGATGCGCCCAGTAGAGGAGCCGGTAGATATAGGACCCAAACAGTTTTACGCCCCTGGCAGTTTTACGCCCCTGTTGTTCCTGATGCGCCCAGTAGAGGGATATACTGCGAAATAACATCATTAAATTGACGCTAACACATTAATAACCCGTCCATAGACTTGACAATTTTGTGTTTTTTGTTAATTTAAATATAAACGCTACAGTGTAGATCTGCACGGATTAAAATAGAAAAATAGATGCAGATCAGTCGGTGTTCACTCTCTTCACTCAGCCTACAGAAGACTTTTGTTTTTGTGAATTGAAAAATTAAAAATACACAGTTGGATCAACTACGTGTTATGACAAGTAATGATGGTATGACCTACTGCAGTTATAGGCCTATTCACCGTATGTTTTTATATGGAGACTAAGTGAAATATGTTGTTGTGAATTTATATAAAGTTACATTTAGATATTAACCATATTTAGACAATTAGACATACAGTACCGTGTATAATCATATGGATCCTCGATTTAATATCTGCTGTACTATTCTCTATTGGTCGTCATACAGCTACAAAACAGTGTCCTACATACGTGGTAAGATAAATTTAAGCCAGATCGTCCTGAACTTTTAGGTAAATTCTGGGCAAGTTTCATCTGCATAAAGACAGAACCATCCAATGGCAAAACCTTTAAACTCAAAGGTTTCTAAAACAAATAATATCCTCGAGTCTGTTGTAAAGAACCTTTATTTTTTTATTGACAATGTAATATTGTATTGATTTGTGTAGTAGCCTAATTCAATCTCTTTTGATGTCCGTATACCCCCTTGTTTTTTTCCCTCTTCTCACTGTTAATGTCTGTATCCTTTCATTTGCAATACAAAATAAATAAATTAATTAATTTAAAAAAAGATTAAAACATACCTCAATTCGTGTCGCTGTACAGCCTCCCCCTACTGGATGCATCAGGAACAACAGGGGCGTAAAACTGTCAGGGGCGTAAAACTGTTTGGGTCCTATATCTACCGGCTCCAGGTCTGCAGCCTCCCCATACTCCATCAGTCAGCAAACGAGAAAAAAAAGAGAAAAAGCACGGACTTACTAAACTTTGATGTAGTTGAACAGGTACACAGTCACAAATTCCTCTGGAACTCAAACATTAAACTTCAAAACAAAGTTTGCGCAGTTGCACAACTATTTACACAAATATATCCTTCTCAGTAGGCTACGAGTTATAAATGAAGAGAACAGCATCGAGAGTTGATGGTTTCAGCGCGTCCTCTGATTGCAGTGTTGTGACTGAAATAGCACGCGCGGGAGCACATGCGCAAAACAGTTTTGTAAAATGATAGCCTATATGATCAAATAAAAATGATTGATATATAATTTTACAAAACTGTTTTGTCATGTGCTCCCGTGCGCTATTCTGTGTATACTTTCTGTTGTGCCCTGGAGGATATGTCTGCTGCATTACTCCAAAACCAATCACTTAATGTATGGAGCTCAACCCAGCCATGTGTCTGGTTCTCAATTGTTTGACGGGCGTAGTAACAATAACTAAGGGGCGTGGCTTTTGCGAACGGTCAATTGTCATACCAACAAATTAATGTTCCTTAAAACTGTTTATCTTTGAAATAAAAAACACACATGTATGTGTAATCAAATGCTTATTTAAAACTGTAGCCTAATCAAATTTTATTCACATACATTTTGAACCCCTTTGAAACACGGAGTTCACGCCACCTTTCAAAAGCCCTGCCGATGTTTATCCTTGTTTTAGCATGGGCTCGGTTTCAGTCTCTTTTTTTCTGTAGCCACTCTGTAGTCCGAAGTCTTTTGGGTTTTACAACTGGTGAATCTCCAGTTGTCCCTGGTGATTGTCGCTTTAAACTTTCGGGATCCGCCATACCAAGTGCTAAGCTAAATCTCCACCATCATCCACACACGCTATAGCCGACTAGCCGGGACTCATTCTCTATGTGTACAGAAGTGACGTAATGACGCAAAGACATGCTCGAAATTCCCACGGAAATCAAGGGGGTAATCCATCCGCTGGAAACTGAAGCCTCCCCGGGCGCCGCCATTGTAGCAGAACATCACCTGCTGTTAGCATCCCATTGACTCCCATTCATTTTGGCGTCACTTTGACAGCGAATAACTTTACATCTGAGGCGTCCAAAGACTCCATTTGTCCATACTTCTAAAGAAACTCGACAATGTATAAAAGGCTCCATTACCTTGTAGGCCTACCTTACGTTATGGCCCCGTAGAAGCCGTTTTTGTAAAAAATAGGCTAACGATTGCGTCATAATCACGCGACTCTCTGTCGCACTGTAGAGAAATTACCGTATATACCGGCAGAGAAGCTCGCAAGAAATCGGGGGGACGTTGAGGCATAAAGTCTGATAAAGTCAAGGGAGTAGCCCAAAGAGAGTGATAAAGTTGCTCCCGCTGCTAGCTCATGGACAGCTAATGCTCACGCTCTCCGTCTCTGCGACATTCGGAAAGGAATGATTCAGATTTCTCTCGGCACAGCTACTAGAAGACTGAAAACTGTCAGACACGTTGCTTACGTCACCAAGCTCAGTTTGAGCCTGCGCAGTACGCCGGGCGATCAGGAAGTGAGTGCTTCAAATGGGCTTCACTTTTCTCCGTTGAAATCTATGGGGTCGCTGTGTCCATCTTATATACTGTCTATGGCGGAAATCCACCAGTACCACTGGAATTAAAATCATTATTACAAGCTTTCCGTTTTGAATCGAGGTAAGGCAAGCAGATAGTTTTGAACACTGGCTGGTTAAGTTTTTTTTTCAAAAATGTCTTTTTTTGATATTTTTAAACACAAAAAAGTGCCGGACTGCAGCTTTAAATAATATCCTGGCTCTTCCCATTTTTTAATAGCATTGAATAGTGCCCGAGTTTTTGAAGATCCAAAAAGCACATCCATCTATCATAAAAGTAACCCATACGACTCCAGCAGGTTAATACATGCCGTCTGAAGCGAAGTAATGGGTTTTTGTAAGAAAATTATAGGCCTACATATTTAAAACTTTATAAACTAAAATCACTGGCTTTTGGCGATGGTCGTATGCACGTTCACAAGAGGGTCGAGTTGGAGGAAGGGTGAGGGCGAGTAAATTATGGGATATTTTTATTTTTGGGTGAACTAACCCTTTAAATGGATTGGTCTTCCAAAAGTAAATATTCTGTCATGGACTCCACCTTATTTTGTGAACTACTACTAACGGGAACTTTCCCCGACACTGACATAAATTTCCGTAATTTGTGAGAAAACGCTTCCCCACCATTGACGGAAATTTCGAGCTTTCCGTGTTTTCACTGTTATACGCTAGGGGGCGCTATTATACATTTTCTGAAAGACTACTGAACTGAATCTGCTGATCAAAACACATGCGAAGAAAATGCAGGAACAAGCGATCTCACATGTAATCATATGTAAAATAACGTGATAATCAACATTAAATAGCATAGATCCAAACTGCCTGATGTTACTGAATGAAATGGACGAGCTACAGAACTGTGCAAGCATTAGACGTGTTGATGCACTCATCTACTCCATCTATGTTTTGATCATCGTTTTTTTTTTTAACAGAAAAATGTGATTTTTGCTCAAATAATTTATTTATTTATGAAACTTACCCACATTTAAGTGTTGATAAAAAAGAATGCATAAAGTTAGAATAAAGTTTTTTTTTTTTTTTTTAAAGCAGAGGGTCTGTTCTTTCTTTTGATGCATGTTAAGATATTCATACAACAAAATATTCTGGGTGCCATGAACATTTGGTGAAAATTATTTAAAAAACCCGCTGGTGGTGGCTGGCAACTTCTTTTTTTTAAATCGTTGGCGGGGAAAGAGTTAATGTGCAAATGTGTACAGCTAGGCTTAAAATCTTAAAAAATCATAAATCTGGGTTACAGTGAAACACTTACAATAGAAGTGAATGAGGCTGATGTTGCAATGTTACAAAACTCAATGTAAAAAAAAAAAAAAAAGTACAGCCACAAGACGTAAACTATATGCATGTTAACATGATTTTAGTGTGAAAAAAAAATCACTCCCTAACCTTTCCTGTGCAAAGATATTTTTCTTTACGGAAATGAGGAGAGACCAGATAAAAAAAAAATTTCTGTAGTAATCAACATTTATGCGACAAATGCTGTCGGTTGAGCGTAACTCATATTGAACATGGGATATTCATATTAGGGCAGTACAAACACACACAAAAAGAATGTCGTGCTCGGTAACTACAGCATGAGAAATATGAGACATATAAATAATGCATTATAGAGCCTGCTCTGCTACTGGAGCACTGTCTTTTATGTGAAGGTAAATAAGTCTTAAAAAGAAAGAACTTGTCCTTTTTGACCTGGAGCTTTTACAGACATATGCCTCCTCATAAAACCATTTATCAAAGTAGAAAAGCATTAGTCTACATGGGAGAATGATCAGTTGATGTGGTCAGTTACTGACCTGTACTAGAGAAATGATTGTCTCTTAAATGTCAAACCAGCGTTTCTGATAGCCGCATTAATTGGCTTCATTGGGCTGGAATACATGTTTTATTCAGGTCTATATTCACATATACATATGCAAATACATTTGTTACAACCTAATGAGCAGTTTGAAATGAAAAATGGATGTCTATCCCAGCTGGCATATGGATTTGTATGGAGTCAGACAAATAGATTTCTTTTGGTAACAGCCCACATGTTCACATGATCAATTGCATGCTTGATATGGTTGACGCGTCTCGTCTAATTAGCCATTTTCCTCTCTCTAATTAGAGTTATCAATCTGAACTGAAATGAAAATAGACTGAGAGAAACAACTATAGAGCTCACCCTCAGTACTATGAATTATGAAAAGGTTTTCTACAGGCACTAAATCATAATCAAAAGGCATATGAGTGTATTGTCAATTATGGGGGAGAGCATCCAAAATTTTGTAGTGGGAGATTTTTCTTTTATTTCATACAATCTCGGATGTTACTTACAGTGTTAAGGGGCAAAAAGAGCTGTGCGACACAGCAAAAATTCGGCAAAATACATTTTTAAATAGTATGACAGTTGCACAGCTGTTGTCAAAACAGAATAGCTTTACATGTAGGAATGTATTGAGCTAAATGTGTTCACCTAAAATGAACCCGCTCATATGACACATCAGGGAGTTCAGTTCATTCATAGTGAGTCGGTTCGTTTGGATAACAACAACAAAAAACCATACAAAATATAGTTATTTAATAAATAAAATAATTTTACGAAGTATTTAGGTCACTGCTGCTGTTCTCTCTTTATTTTATACCAATGTAAGTTTGAGGTGAGACTTTTTTCCCCTTTTTCCTCATTTTGTTTTAAAGAAATTGATAGTTATATTCAGCAAATAAGCATTAAATTGATCGTAAGTGACAGTAAAGACATTTATAAAGTTACGAATAAATTCCATTTAAAAAAATGCTGTTCTTTCTATTTATCAAATAATCATAAATGTATCACGGTTTTTACTAAAATATTAAGCAGCACAACAGTTTTCAACATTGATAATAATAAGAAATGTTTCTTAAGCGGCAGATCCATCATATTATAATGATGACTGAAGGATCATGATGTGACACTGAAGACTGAAGTTATGATGCTGGAAATTCAGCTTTGCCATATTAATAAATAAAAAAACAGTGATTTTAAATTCAAATATGAACGTTTCACTGTAAATGTAAAGTAAATGCAACCTTGGTGAGCATAAGAGAGTTCTTTTAAAAAAGTTGCAAACAATCGTACCGACAGCAAGCCTTTGAACGCTATATGCAGTTATATAGCGATGCTTTGATCGTTCCTGCCTCCTTTGAGATATACTATAATCTCGGCATAAAGACCACTGTTTGTGTTGAAATAAACAAGAAGGGAAGCAGCCAGCTGTTTGCTTCAAATGATCCATATAAAAACAAGACAATGCACTCACTTCTCATCATTTTTTGAACACACGAGAAAGCCTGTCAGCTTGTCCAACTGAAGGTCCATGCGAAGAGAGTGATGCTGCTTGTCTCCATCAAGTTCATTTTGACATTTTAGACTTACTGTAAACAAATCTATGCTGTCTGATGGCTTTATTTGTGAATAATGATCTGTTTCGATTTGAAGATTAGAGCACGTTGTTCCAGCGGAAGTGCTTATAAGGATCTGTCTGTCTGTCTGTCTGTCTTGCTTTTTCATCCACCCTCAACACCATCATCCAAAACACCTTAACAACCACCTAGCAACCCACAGAGCACTCTAGCAACAACTTACCTTAGAAAAATCAATTTAAACTTCAAGGCTAAAACATTTTTGAACTTTTTTGTCTTCACGGTAAAAAATGATATGATCATGAGTTATGAGAACATATTTTTACATGGCTTTAACTCGTCAAAATAAGTTAAAGCAATTTTTTACTTTTATAAGTTATACAAGATTCAATACAAATGTTTTAGTCAGTTTAATGTAATTTAAGTTGAAATTACTTGAACATCCAAGTTAATTGTACTTCATTTAAGGCAGCAACTTTTTTTCAGTGTTTTTTTTTTCTGTTTCACATTTTCCCTATGTTCTTCCTTAGTGCATTTATGTTCTCATTTTGCACGACTTATCAGTACATGTTTTTTTACAGAAGAAAAAAAGGTTTGTTTTGGTCATTTTTCATCAAAATGCCTCTGATAATTGCCTCTGAAATGACTTCACTCGTTTCTTATGACAACAACATGTAAGCATGTCCTTCACACTGTGACAGCATGTCACTCTCTCCAACTCAAAAGCTTCAAAAAATAGAATTAATGGAAAACAATGCGATTTTTCTAAGAGAAACTGCTTTAGAAGAACTGAAAAGCTGATGGTCCAAGGTTTCGTGAAATACCTAAAGTAAAATTGTGTTCTTGCATACATATTGTTTCGCAGAACCACTTTTGAGATAAGGACTGAACCTGCACGAAATAAAGAGGAGTTTAAAATGTTGAAGAGTTTTGCGTATTAAATAGTTATAGTTTTGAAGGTGAAATGTAACCCGTGTCGTGGCAAGTGTGTTACCCTCACCCTCCTCAGTATAAGACACAGAGGGGCGTGAAAGAAGACACTGCTTCAATCTATGGACCAGCGATCAGAAGACCAGAATTCGCTCAAGAGACTGTGTTAGCAGCAAAGAAGCACAGGGACACACTGTTTAAGTTGGAAAAATTGGCAATTTGTATTTAAAAGGAATAACAAGCAATTAAAACGAAAGAAAATGTTCAAAAAAGCAATAAAATAAAAAAGAAAAGAAAGAAAAAACCCAACCTTGAAAAACAAGGCCAAAAGTACAATTAGGACCTTTTCTCAAAAATACACATATTACCACACTTAATATCAATATATTCAACTATTAACGTTTCCAACTTCACTTTTAATATAATATTAACACATTAACTTCTCATATATATAAAAACAGTATTTCAAATGACGCGCTAGGTCTCATCTGCTCAATTTACACGTGCGTCACACTCATCCGTTTACTCAAACTCAGTTATTCGACAAAATCTATAAATTCACATTTCACAAATCATCAAAAATAACTTCTCTCTTTTTTTTATCACTTATTTAACAAATTTATGAGAAATCTTTTCCCTTTTTTCTCAGAAGGTTGACTCTTACATGCATTTAGTTAAATATAACACGCATATCTGGCATTTGAACACATTTTATCGAATATTTATACATAAGAACCTTAGTAATAACAATAAAACGAAAACTTCACTTACCAAGAGTACTCCAATTATCAATTAGAAAAAGTTCGCGGCAGCTCTTTCAGCTTTAGGCCCGTACTTGAATGCACGTACAAAAAGCTAGTTTCACTTTTACTCAAAATCAATCACAGTATCAAGTTCTGTTTCTATTTCTCAAAATCTTTATGTTCTATATCTCTAAATCTCTCGAAACAAACTACTAGCTCGCTCAAGTCTCTTTCTCTTCTCAGATCGCGCTCACTGCTTCTCTTTCAGTGCTTAACGTGCTTCTCTCGGAAAATGATCATTGCATCATCTCTCGACTCCGATGACTCCACCCACTAAGGCGGCCAACTCTGATTCGTTCATTAGGACCAATCACTGTCTCATTAAATCAAATCACTCTTCTCTAATTTATGTATTCTTATTTTCTCTTTTCTTTACAGATATTTAATAAAATAACTGTTCATTCACATAAGTGTCAGTCTCTTTATTTTCTATTTCAAAAAAATAAAAACATCTTTAGTAACCTGGGTTACAGAAATCCTCTTGATTAAATTGACAGTGTTTAGGCGAACATTAGACATGAAGTACCTCAAGGTTTTAAAGGGGTCATGACATGGTTTTTTTTATTTTATTATTATGTTCCCTTAGGTGCAATTATAGTATTACTATAGTTTTTTTTACAAAAAACTTTTAAAATGTAGTGATTTATGACCTTTTCCCACCCTGTTTCTCATCCTCTGATTCAAACAGTCTGTTTTTGGGGGTGTTTCCCCTTTAAGAGTTCAGTGTTAACGCCCACTGTTATGATTGGCTAACGTCAGTGCCTATGCATCAATTATTAACGCCCCCAGCCAGAACATTTGCGGATTCGGCGTAACTGTTTAGTAGCGGGTGATGCATGCGAAGCGATGGCTCTTGCAATGATAAAACCTTATTATGTTTGAGCCGGAATCAGAGGGAAAATGAACCATCACCACAACAACGAAGACTGGATCAGCCCGTGTCCACATGGAAAGTGAAACTATTTTGAATTAATAAAAAAAAATTAACCCGAGACACTTGAAAACGGATTATTGTTGCATAATTATCCTATAGCTTCATTTGCTAACAGTTTAACATTATTTAACTAATTCCAATGAAATGATAGGGTGTAACACGGACAAAAATGCATGCACAGACAGGCCATCTTTGAAGATGCAGCATTGATAAAGGCAACATTTTTAATTTTCTATCACATGTAGGCCTACTAGAAAGGCGACATATTTTCAAGATTCTCTTATACAAATGTGTTTATATTAGCCATGGTAAAAAGTAAGTTTGCGTCGTCGTTATTGAGCCCAGAATAGTCGGCACGGACTTATCTTTGAGCAACAGTTTTCTGGCAAAGCCAAGCATCATATTAGGATTTTTTCCTCACAACAGTCATCCTTCAAATGTATAGAACACTGCCGTGACTGGGACGTCCGCAAAAAATAAAGTGCATCCATTTTTCCCTTACGACTGGATCTTTCAGCGTATTTAAAAAGTAGTTTAAAGTTTTAAATACATTACTTACAGTTTGCGTCGTCGTTGTTGAGCCTAGAATAGACGGCACGGACTTATCTTTGAGCAACAGTTTTCTGGCAAAGCTCAAAACAGTCATCCTTAAAATGTATAGAACAAACGCTTAAACTAACACTGCCGTGACTGGGACGTCTGCAAAAAATAAAGTGCATCCATTTTTCCCTGACGACTGGATCTTTCGCAGCGTATTCAAAGATGTAGTTTGTCCACAGCCAGGAACAGCACATCTGCGGCGTCGTAATCTCCCTGTACACAGACCCACTCGCTTTCCGCATAGGGCTGTCCGTCGACTGAACACTTGTGAGGCGCGCGGCGCGCGGGCGCGACAACGATACGAAGTGAGCGTAGTTGTCTTGCGCTTTAAGCGTAGCTGTCTTGTGCTGGAGGCGGTCGTATGCAAACGCTGGTACGTCACTTCGTACCGTGACGTCACTTCTTACCATGGATCCAGAACGAGCTGTATTTAGAGCTTGATTAAATAAATGATTCGTTTATAATCGGGAGGACGTCTTAAGCTATGAAACTTGCAGGACGTTTTAATGGTACAAAGACCTCTTATATACCAAAAGATCAAGGCAAATTTGGTTTCTCATGTCATGACCCCTTTAATAATTATTTTGGTGCTACATGTCAGGGGATATCAGACTAGAGCAAGATGGATGAAATACAATTATTGACCAGTTGTCCATATACGCCACAAATGATGAGAATATGCTTCAGTTCTTAGGGTAGCAGGTGAGGTGACGATAGAGGATGTACAGTAACTTCACTTGTAAGTATTATCCACACACACACACCTTTTGGTTGCCATTATGAAAAACAAAAAAGATGTCTTCGTCTTACAGGGATAGCAGGAACGCTGAAGGGACACTGGAGCAGGAGAACAGATGAGGGAACGAGGAATACAGGAACTCGGAGGAATCGCAGGAGGTACCGTAAATATCTCAGGTGAGTACACACGTAAATAATCCGTAGTCCAAGACCAGGCAATGACTAAGGCTGCATTTTCAACATTTTTTAGTTTTCGAATGCAGCCCATATGTAATCAGATGCATATGTAAAGTAATGTGATCATTAACATTAAACAGCATAGAATATGAAGACTGCATAATGTTACTGAATGAGCTATAGGACTGTGAAGCTTTTGGGATGTTGATGGACTCAATCTACTCCATGTTACTGACAAGCCTTAAAGGAGCCACCCATTAAAAACGAGATTTCAAACAGAGAGATGAATGAAGGTTGAAAATAGTAGTTTTTCGCATATATATTTGTTGAGTTTTTTTTTATCAAAAATAAATATTAATATTATAAGTGAACCTCAAGGAACATTAAATATATATATTTTTAAATCCGTGTCATGACCCCTTTAATATATACAATATATAATTTTATAATGCTAAAATATGAAATGGAGTGGTTAAAAAAATACTGGAATAGAGGATGCCGAAGGGAAGTGTTGACTAATGACAGCAGACTCTTGACACTCATCTTCAAAGTTGCCAAAACACTAATAAACATAGTCCTTCAGATGGGTGTTATCTCACCTAATGATGTCATGCTGTTACAAAATGAGAAGATAGTTTCACACTTTTTGAAAATCCTGTAAGTTTCATTTTCTTCCTTCCTGTGGGGCGTATGTAACAAAAAGAACACCTCGGGGAGTGGGTTATCGGTAGTATATAATTGGTAAAAAATGTCAAGGAGAGAACTGTTCATTTTCACTGCCAATTATTAGATCACAACTAGGATAGAATTGTTTTTTGTGAGGGGAAAAAATGACCTATTTATTAAGTTCTTGGCTTAATCTGTTAATGATTTGAAGTGAGACTTCCCACACAATTTAAGATGATTTTTTTAAAAGATGATTTTTCACTAAATTTGGTTACTATCTTACATCTAGGTTTGTATTATGAAATATTTGCAGAATATTTCCTGGCATTTTTCTCACTTACTGTCAAATTAGCCTCAGACTTATTCTCAAATTGTTAAAATTTTGTAAATGTCATGCAACAGCAGGTATCATTTTCTGATACCTGTCAACATCCTCCACAAGTTAAATAGGCTGCAACATCCAGCTCACCAACATGCAGTATAAATTCATACGATCATATTTAAGCACCAATGACAAATAATTATGTCTCAGACAACAAAAAAGAAAAATCCTTAAAAAAACGCAGGAGTTCAAAGGCAAGAGCCAAGTTCATAATGTAGTCTTCTTTTTATTTATGTTGGGTTTGTACATTTTGGGGGGGAAAAAACCCAACAAAATGTATATTACTTTCAATAAAACATTTGAATTCAATGACTCTAAAAATGTCAAATGCATATTGTAATTAAAGAAAAAAGTATAGTAAAATTCGCCTAGAAATAATCATCAGTGTACATGTATTAATCATTATTTTCAAAACTTTCTAACATGTTTTTCAGGTTAAATATATAATTTAAAACGGCTGATTTTTCCCACTGATTGTTAATTTTTTACAAAAAAAATAAAATTATGGCAAACTACTAATGCCGTTTTTTCAGGAATTTCAGCCCTAATGGTTTCTTCTTTCAATCTCCTAGAAAGTTACACCACAATTTGTTTTCTTTAAACCTCATAAAAAGTCTAAATGATTTGTAATTAAATTGTTTGTAATTAATTTGTCAAGTCATTGTCTGCATGAATTGCATTTTTAAAGTGTCTTTGAAGTGTCACTTCATTGAACTGCCTATCGATTTTAATGTATTAGACTGAACTGCATGCATCGAAAAAACAAAGAAACATTGGAGTGACGAAACTACATCCACTTCATGAGTAAGGTTTCCCTCCACTGTCCCTTTCACTAACAAAAGCGTTTTACGTTACGAGGAAACGAATGCTATAGCTAAAGTGGATATCTGAAAGGATGTGTTTGAGTTGGTCCTTTGAGTGAAGGATTTTTATGTGCCATTGTGTTTGAAACATCCTCTTTTGGCTTGTCCCACTAGTCTGAGCACTCAACTAGACCTCATGTGCAGCAACCCAGGAATCACACAAAGGGTGTTTAATATTAGACAAGGATGGGATGATATATATGCTGTTGTTCTCTCTGGGACATAGCATCTAAATTCAGCAAAATACATAGTACAGTGTGTCAGTCAGAAGAACTATTACACCTAATAGTTTAACATAATTTTTTTTTTTCTAAAACTGTAACCAGAACCCATATTGCGCTTATCATTTTGTCAATTTCTCAAACTATGGCTTCCGCTCTGGAATTGTGGAGCCCATTAATTTAAGTATATTGAGCTGCTATAAAGAATTGACTAAATCTGAAGCAGTGAGAGATCCATGAGTCAGACCCAGGCCCATTTACATTACATAAACCATGTCTCGATGGTGACATGCTCCTGTTGAGGTTAATGCACTTAACTGGAACACAACTGGCAGTAATATAGGAAGATATCTGAAGAAAAATAAAATAAATAAATAAATATGCAAAAATAGAATGCATCACTCACCACTCTGAGTGCCAAAGTAAATGTGCTTCTATCTGTTCATTACAGACTGTAAACATAGTGCCATCACATAGTCAACACATTAGCAATTACCAAAGAGGAACTGATAATAGAGGTGGCACAACTTTATTCATAATAATAATGCTAATATTTCCTTGTTTGCAGCATTTGCATTGTGTTTTTATTAAATCCATAAGGATTGCTTAAATGGGATAATATACCTATAATATTACTGTTGTTAGGCAATTGTATGTGATATTTTACATTTAAAAAGTTTCCCTTTGTTTACCCATCTGAATTAAATAGTTTGCCCATATAATGTTATCATGTTTTCCGGATATTAGCTTTCATGTGGTCTTTATATTGCTGTTTGTGACTGTAAAATATCTGCAAAGTTTCAGAGATCAGAGTGCACTTTAAATGGAGTTAATGTCTCCCAACAGGAAGAACTGAATCTGAACTGCCTGAAACGAGTTGTCAGTAATTCCAGTTTCACTTCCTGTACAAACCTACGTAGGTTTGTAACAAATCTGCATAATGAACGCCTATGGTCTTCATTGGCTGCTTGCATTGACAACAACGTCTACTTTGACCTGCCCACGAACGCTGTAGTTGTAGCTGTGACATGGAAAAGTTTGGTTTGTTTTGTCGACATCAAAATAAGCTGTTTTCTGTGCTGAGAATGCAAATCGACTTTGCATGCACTTCTAAAGGATAAGGACTCGCGCTGGAATTGATACAGATAATAACAGACATAATCGTTTCAATTCGTATCACTTTGTATCAAGCACTGAGGAAGCCTCCAGAGCTAAAATACAGATATGGTAATGGGCGTTTTGTTTCCGAAATGCACTGTAAGCGGTAGACTAATGATATCAGACTATCTGAGCAGTGTAGAGTAGACCAATCATAACACACTGGTTTATCCCAACCAATCAGAGCAGAGTAGACCAATCACAACAGTCTGGGCCATTGACCAATCCGAGCAGAGGAGGCTCTCGGAAAGGAGGGGTTTAGAGATAAATACTCCTTATTGAACCGTTTCAGACACTGTGAGAAAGATGTAATGCTGCAATATATATTATGATAAAACAAAAGTGTTTTTGACTTCGGATGCATGTAAACCTATTGTAGGAGACATCCAAAATAAAATTAGGAACCTTCAAAATTGCATAATTGGGGCACTTTAAATTAATCTCCCTTTCCAGCACATCCCAAAGCTGCTCTATTGGATTGAGATCTGGGGCCTCATTTATAACCGCTGCGTACGCACAAAACAGGCCCGAAAGAGACGTACGCCACTTCCGACGCATTGAGGCTCCCGTACCGCCTCCTCCGCACCACCGGAGGGATCCGTCTCCGAAATATTAATCATCCTTACCAAACTCAAATTCCCATCATGCCTCTCACCTGACTGATTGCGCAACACACCTACACCTCATTCACACACACACACACAAAAGACACTTCTACACATCACTTCTCTGCGAAGTCTTGATTTGCCCTGACCATCATTTCAGAGCGTTATTTGCCGTGATTCGCCGTGATTCCTTTGTACTCTGACCTTGGACTGTTTATCCTGTTTCTGATTGTTCTCAGCCTGCCCCGACTTGGATTGTTTATTGGACCTTGCTTCTTGCCGCCTGCCTCGACCTCTGCCTGTCATTTGTCTCTGCATTGTCTCCATTGCCCTGTCTGCTGTTGATTATCCTGCCTGTTTGACTATTCTTAATAAAAGCTGCAAATAGATATCACTGAGTCTGATGATTTGCAACACGCATAAGTTGTGATTTATAAAAACAAACATGCGAAAATTTGCGCACCTGCACGCAAACTCTGACCCATGCATTTTGGAGATGGAGCGGTTTGGCGACACCGATGGTGAGCTGGAGTTAAATGTTTTTTTGGTAACTTTTAGGCAAAATCTAAATAAAATTATACATGTACAGAAATATAATTGCAAAAATTAATTTAACTCACCAAGCCTATCACTTGAAGCAAATATCCATCCCTTCTTAAATGTCCACACCAGTGAGTGCATTGGGCCATTTAGTGAAACTGACGCATGGCCTATAGCTTAATCTAACGGCAGATGAAGTAAAACCGTACATCTTCATTATGAGTCCTAATAATAAATACAGTGCATGTTCACAATAACAGTTTAAATAAATAAAATAATGATTTAAACTATGTTTTACTTCTGATATAAACATTTAGATGAAATATGTCATTCTCATTAATGGAGTTAAACACTTAAACTACATTAAATGATTACATAAAAATTAAAACATTGTTTATATTCAATAACTATAAATATTTGTTGTGGATGCAATGCTTTTGAATACTTTTCCTCTGGCTCGCTGTGTTTTAATGTTTTAACTACAGATAATTGCTTATCATGATAGCAGATTGTCTGAGAAAATATAGTTTCGTGCAAATAATGCACAACAATGTCTATCTGTTTCCATTAAAAATATAAATCAATTCAAAATACTATTTGGCCAGTGGAAAAGATTGAGAAAAACTTTATCTGAAATGTATTTTACACTATTTGATTTATTTATTCAAAAACAAGGCAAGGATAGGCTACTAAATGATTTTCATTAATGTCAAATATAGAATATGTGACGGCACATCCGTATTTCATTTTCCTAATGTCTTGTACCTTAAACATGTTATCAGGTGGATGAATAAGCATATGCAAATGATATGCAGACGAGTATATGCATAGTAAAACGAGGTGTTTTAAGCTCCATATATGGTTATTTCGGGGAGGAGGACACATGTGCGCACAATCTTACGCTGACTGGGATTTATAAAGTGAATTCTGCGCAGGTTCTGCTGTATGCACGGTTTTATAAGTCTGAATATTATTTTGCGTACGCCATTTTCGGCTTTCGGGCGCACGTATACTTTTAGTAAGGATCATACGCACAGTTTTATAAATGAGGACCCCTGGTGACTGTGGAGGCCACTTGAGTATAGTTCATATGAACTCATTGTCATGTTCAAGAAACCAGATTAAGATGATCTTTGTGACATTGTCCCTTATCCTGCTGGAAGTAGCCATCAGAAAATGTATACACTGTGGTCATAAAGGGATGGACATGGTCAGCAACAGTACTCAGCTAGGCTTTGGCGTTTAAACGATCCTCAATTGGTACTTAGGTGCCCAAAGTTTGCCGATAAAATACTCCTCACATCATAACACCACCAGCAGCCTGAACCATTGAAACAAGGCAGGATGGATCCATGCTTTCATTTGGTTTACTCCAAATTCTGACCCTACCATCGGAATCGAGACTCATCAGACCAGGCAATGTTTTTCCAATGGTCTATTGTCCGATTTTGGTGAGCCTGTGTGAATTGTTGCCTCAGTTTCCTGTTCTTATCTGTCAGGAGTGGCACCAGTGTGTTCTTCTGCTGTTGTAGCCCAACTTCATCAAGGTTCGTTGTGCGTTCAGAGATGCTCTTCTGCAGACCTCGGTTGTAACAAGTTATTTGAGTTACTGTTGGTTATCAACTTTCTATCTGCTCGAACCATTCTGGCCATTATCCTCTGACCTCTGGCATCAACAAGTCATTTTTGCCCACAGAACTGCCACTCACTGGATACTTTCTCTTTTTTTCTGACTATTCTCTGTAAACCCTAGAGATGGTTGTGAGTGAAAATCCCAGTGTAATGCTGAAAGTGAGCAGGCAAAGGCAAGGACCTAAGTGCAAAAGAGTATGTTTAATAAACAAACTGAAACAAGTCCAAAACAGGGACAACACCAAAAACAAGAAACTCCAAACATCAACTGAATAAAGCACAAGAGAAACACAAGGGCTATATATACACAGGGGGGTAACAAGCTTAACAAGGTAATGAGACTAACGAAACACCTGGGGAGACTAATCAACTTGAAAAATTACAATGAACTAT